>CM053783.1:425801108-425978608 GCA_028749045.1 Cupressus sempervirens
TGCACTTAGATAATTATGTGTGATGATTTATGGTTATCTTTTACAATAGATGTTTATATCTTCTATGATGATGTATCATGTATGACATGTGGTTTCATTTACTTTATTGCACTTGCATCATGGATTAAAATAGGATGATGTACTTTATTTAGTGCATGTATATTCTTTTAAGCCTTTCATACCTTGTGGCATGTACAGTGGATGATTAAGCATTCTGAAAATTTAATTTATTAATGGACATTTGGAATAGAGTACATTGTTTAAGAACGTTAGACTTATTATTATTATTTCATGAGGATGTGATGTTAGATGGAATCATTAATAGTTAATTTATATTTGATTCAATGTTAAGGGATCTGTTGGTGCTCAAAATTGCCTTCCCGATTTTGAGCACCATTGAGAAATTTCAGGCCTATAAATGCCTTATGAAGCTTATGTACCTCGCTATTGAGTTAATGCATAAATGGTGTTTAATGTTTCTAACACCTTTCATTTAGTGCGTCTATGTTTTCTATGAAGTTAAACTGACATTTTGAACCATTCTGCGAAGTCCCATTTTGAGCTAGTGTCAAAATTTGCAATTCTGTCCAAGTGTCAAATAGCAATCAGAGGCCCAATTTGCATCTAAATATCTTTTACCCAGAAATGTGTCATGCCTAGCCACTTTGTGGATGTTTATTATTCATAATAAAGAACCTATTTTTCAATTTTCAAGTCATTTTCAATCCGTTTGACTAGGTTTTGCACCCCCCAAAGTTGGTCATTTACTATTTTGTGCATTTGACCAGTTGTTCACAATTCTAGGAAGCCCTGTTCGACCAATCATATCTTTGACCCAGTTGACCCAAATAGAAAAATTATTTTTGCATTGTGTTCTAGGGGTCAGATACTTCATATGTTCCAATTTTGAGATCATGTTGAATCCATTTGATCAATTTGCTAACATGATCAAAAATGCAGTTTATATTATCTTGTTACGACTAAGGTATCCTGATTGATCCGTACCCTTGTTCGGCACATTATAACTTTGATCCTATGATTGGTGAGCCTAAATGGATTATATCATTGTGTTGTCTCCTAAAAATTCTTGAAGTATGCTAGTTCCCAAGTCATGACAAATCCATTTGCATACTTTCTTATGTCTGTACATTTGCCAAAAATTACTTTTTGACACATTTCTCAGTTAAAATTTCCAAGTGCCTGTTTTCAAAAATTTGCCAAATGTGCTCTATGATTCGTCATGAGCCCAAAACATGGAATTATATTCTCTTTATGGCAAAGAACTTATATCCTAGTTTTCAAAACCCCAAGTGATCAATAACCCAATTTATAATGTCGAACCCGAGCCCAGGTTTATATTTTTTTTAACATTGTTTGCCAGCAAAGTCGCCATTTTGTTGGTGTTTGAAAATGTTACCTATTTCCAATTATCCTCATGATAATATGACACATCTAGGGGCAGCTAACTCCCATTATCAACACATCCATTCAGACACTAGGCCAACTATAAGGCATGACCCTTCTTCTTCTTCAGGCTCTGCAAAACCTAGGTGGGTAGACCTATAGATTGATGTTATTTCATGAGTTATTAGGAGAAATAAGGGTTTTATCTACTTCATAATAGATTTAGTGTATGCTTTGACAACTGGTACCATATAAAGAATCTATAGGTATACCCGCCTAGGTTTTGCAGAGCCTGAAGAAGAAGAAGGGTCATGCCTTATAGTTGGCCTAGTGTCTGAATGGATGTGTTGATAATGGGAGTTAGCTGCCCCTAAATGTGTCATATTCTCATGGGGATAATTGGAAATGGGTAACATTTTCAAACACCAACAAAATGGCGACTCTATTGGGGAACAAGGTTGCCAATGCCTAAATTATGGAGCTAGAAACCTCTGATGTATTTTGCATATTCAGTTTTGTATGCAAGGTTTTGTAATCCCCAGTTGAGCTTTATTCACAAACAACAGTATGTTGTAAAATTGGATGAAAATTGTGTTCTATGATTGTCATAGGTCTATCTTCAATCAGTTCAATTTTTGCAAGTGTTGTTGAGAAAGTTTCAGAGTCAAGAATTGATTTATAAAGTGTAAATTCTTTTCAAGATGTTAGTGATCTGCAAGTTTTTCCTACATTGAAGGTCTAGTTCAGATTTGTCAAGTGACAAATTATGTTTTATTTCTCACATAAGTGAGTGGCGACTCTCAAATCTCTGTACCAGTTCTTCCTAGTTCATTTCATTGCAAAATTTTGAAGGACTTTCAGCGGTATGGGAAGATCTAAAACTATTGATAGATCTTGAAAAGGAATTTTAAATTCTTGTTAAAATTTTAAGTGTTGTTTGCAATCTGTTGTTATAAGAAATTGAAATATAAAAAATGAATCATAGCAGTGATTATTATTTTCCTCTTGCAAAGAGGTGGCGACTCTACAAAGTTTGATCAGTGGTGTAAAGGATTTTCACTCTTGCACCTATGCCAAATCAGCAGATTGAGGTTTAGCATCAGCACTTGAGGTATTTCAATTTTCATGCTTCTTTTCATGGAAGTCAAGTGTTTAAAAAAGTTGCCTCTATTCAGTGATTTTTAGCACTAGAAAGAAGAGGTAGAAATTTTGTTTTATAATGGAGTCAGATCTTAGATCTAAGATTAGTTTACCAAATTCTGAGAGTTTGGAAATTGTGAATAATAACATTTCTATTTTGAATATACTAGTCTACAAAAGGATTTTCAGTCTTATAAGAATTGAAGTAGGCAGTACTCAAGGTCTAAGTGCCGAACAATTTTATTTAAGGCTTAAGTTAGTAATCAGTAAGATGCCTTTTCATTGTAGACCTGAGGAATCTTCCATGCCTAGTGTTTTCTTTGATGTTCTAGTACTTGATTCAGTCAACTGGCCAGCACCTATAAGATTACAAAGGTTTTTGCAAATTGAAAGATTCATTGAGGAGATGGAAGATGATGATTATAGATTTTATGTTATGTCTTCTGATGAGAATGAGTGTGTTGAAAGCCAAGGTAGTAATGAATACAATGAGTCTGTAGAGAAAGATACTGTGTCTTCAGAATGTGAAGAGGTGGATTCAAATGTTAATGAATCATGTAATAGCAATCAGCATGAAAAAGATGGATATACAAGAGAAGATAAATTTTGTTACAGTACATATGAAGTTGAAGAAAGTTGTAACAATAGTAGATCTAGTGATTGCCACGATAAGAAAGAATGTTGTAATAATGTTGATTTTCCATATTGTTACACTAAGGATTTTGCTGTTGTAAGTTCTTCATGTTATCCAAATGATAACCACAGCCAGGAGAAGATATGTGAGGCAATCTTCTTGAGCTCTGATGAAATCTCAAAATTGTTGGCTCGTGAGTTTGAAAAGCATGTAAGTATTTCTAAGGATCTTCATATTTTTCTCTCATAATACTTTCTCATTCAGTCAAATCAATGGCCCAAAGTTTGATGTAGAAAAAGATCTACAATCTGAACAATCCTTATCAAATTTTGGAGGTGTAGATGATAGTACCTCAAATGTCTTTGCACATGACGATTTGTTGAATGCTGATTATGTTAGTGAAGGGAAGTTTAATGTTGTTTCAGATTCTTTCCATGCTGGTTATGCTACAATAAGTTTTGATATTTCATGTGATGAAGAGGAAAATAGTGAATATTGTCAATCAAATTATGGCTTTTCTTTATATGCTGATAAGTCTTGTGAAGATAAGTTCAAGGTGTATTCTGACTTTCAGTTTAATGAAGAAGATGATAGTGGTCAATATAGTTTAGATCAGCACTTTTAGAATGAGTTTTTAATTTTGGTGACTAATCAGTTGTTTGAAGAATGTGAAGAGGTTTCAACAAATGATAAATCTGACTTGATGAGTAACATGGTTGCAAGTAGGCAGAAATCATATTCTACATACGCTTCACACCTGGAGGCACAAGGTGAGTTACAAATTGATTCATGTAACTCGTTGAATGAAATAGAGTACCAATCTTTTGTGTTTTTAGTTAAAGGAATCCATGATTCAGTTAGAAGTGATTAGTTTCAGCTTGATATCAGTTGTTATGGTCATGCTGATCCATTTTTCATAGTGGGCAAGATGAAGAAAGTATGTCTGATTTTTATTCGCACTATGAAGATGATGATAGTTTTGTTTTACCTATTGAGCTGATTGTGAACAATGATGTGTTGGGTAAGACAAGGAAGAATGAGAGTTTCAATTTGCCTCAGGAGAATGTGAATGAAAATAAGGTATATGACAGAGGTAAAAAGTTTTCAAACTTTTTAGTGGCCTGGGGCCATCTCTTGTACATAGTTAAGAGTAGTTTTCTTGTTTTCAATAAAGTTGTTCGAGAAAGTTTTGTTGTTCAAGTGTGTGGTCTACTTCTCCCAAAGATCTGAAATCTTTCCATGCCTGCAAGGGACATGCATCCCCAGACAGACCCGCTATTGGTGCTCAAAATTGCCTTCCAAATTTTGAGCACCATTGAGAAATTTTAGGCCTATAAATGTCTTATGAAGCTTATGTACCCCGCTATTGAGTTAATGCATAAATGGTGTTTAATGTTTATAACACCTTTCATTTAGTGCTTCTATGTGTTCTATGAAGTTAAATTGACATTTTGAACCATTCTACGAAGTCCCATTTTGAGCTAGTGTCAAAATTTGCAATTCTGCCCCAAGTGTCAAATAGTGATCAGAGGCGCAGTTTGCATCTGAATATCTTTTACCTAGGAATATTTCATGACTATCCACTTTGGGGATGTTTATTATGTATAATAAAGAACCTATGTTTCAATTTTCAAGTCATTTTGAATCTGTTTGACTAGGTTTTGCACCCCCCAAAGTTGGTCAAGAACCTGAGAGGAACGACCCAAGTGGGGACAAGAAAATTACCTAGCTCTTCCAACCCACTATAAAATCAAGGCTATCAAGGACACAAAATGTTGGTAGACATAGTGTTTATCTTTTCCTAGTGTGAACGCTTATGGGATTTTGACCATAGGGAGATCACTAGGCAAGAATGCTTAAGGTACTCTTGTGATCGCGAGATCAATTACTCATCACGAGGTGAGGTGTCCCGTAATTGGGAGCAAGAGGAACACTATGAATGGAAGCCCTATCTAAACACCCTAAGTTAGTAACTACCTTTTTTAGCTGCTCAAATTCTTGGTGCAAGGATCAATCCTAGTGGACTACCTGGATCACCCCAAGATTTTACACTCACCATCTATGTTCCCTTGGTTATGCTTATGGCATTTCCATGAAAAAGCCAATATCTCTTGTGGGCAACCACTTGGTGTGAGGTGAATGAGCATCAAGTGTGGGCCAAGTTGTTGAGTAATGAACCATGTCCTTTAGGTAGATATTGCTTGATGTGTTCTCAAATGTGGTATACTAGTGAAAATCTTTTGAACATACGCATGACGATAATTCTAGGGAATTCTTTTGAGACATCACATATGCTTGTATCATGCAAGGTTGCTTTGTCCCTTGCTTGATTGTTTGAAGAATACTCCATGTGTCACTATCTTACTTGGAAATAAATTGTTTTTAACATCAAACTTGCTATGCTATCAACTATTGTGAAACTTTGTCAACCAAGTCAAAATTTCAAGTACAAACATTTTCTTGTGTTACTTACTAAGGGAGGTTTCATCATTTGGCTGTGATTTGTTATGTCTCTAGTGCTTAAACATGCTTAAAGTAGGTCTTTGGTCTTAGTGCTCTTGGTCTTTCTATCTTCATGGTCTATGTCCACTTGCTAGTTATCTTTTTGCTGAAATGGTTGCCTTGATTTCTTGACTACACTCTTGGGTTGGAAAGTTGTTCACTTGTCACCCCCCTTGCTCTATCTATTTGGCTATTTGGGCATCTTGCCTAGCTATTGACTTGAGTCATTCATGTTGTAAGTTTCTTGGACATATTGTTTGACAAGTCACTTTAATCTCTCTCTACTATCTTGGCAAGTAAACACTCTACCTCCTATAGTTTCAACATCAAGTTATCTTCTAGGCTCTTTTATGCTTGGCTTTGCATCTAAAACTATGGGATCTAAACCTTGTGCTACCAAACTTCAACCGAATCTAGATGATCATGATATCCTCCATGTCACTAAAGAGTTTCAAGATCTATATGCACAATATAAAGAACTAGAAGAGACAAATGATCTTTCTTACCTTCATCTCTGTAAGCGCATGATAGAAATGAAGTCTAAACTTGAGAAAAGGTTAGAGGAGAAGATTGCATCATTACATGAATCTTCCTTAAGGTCTTTACATGCATGTGAGTCACCTTCTTTGAGGTCATCCTCTTCTTCCAGGTCTACATGCTCTACTTCAAGACATCAAATGTCTTCATCTTCTAGATCTAAAGACCTCTTTAGAGGACAAGCAAGTGATACCTGCTTTGAGCCTATTCCAAAATTTCATGATGGACCTATCTTTGACCAAGATAATGATGAAGACGTGAATGCATTCTATTCACTTGAGAAACAACAAGAAGATCCTAGACATACTTCTAATAGAACTTTTGCTCCCTTGGAAGATTCTTATGATGACACTTTGCAAAAACTTCTTAGCAATAAGATCATCATGTTACCAAAGTCTAGCTCATATGGAAACCCATTCTTGGATATCTATTGTGCTTATCATCAACATAATGAGCATAGTACTTCAGATTGCATTGAGCTAAAACATAAAATCCAAGATCTTATTGATAATGGAATTATTGATACCTCTTCTTGAGAAAGATTACATTAATGACCCTATGTCTAGTAGCAGCTCTATTACATCTTCCACTTATTCCAACACTCGTGCATCTCCCAACACTTCAAATCTTTCCATAATGCCTCGATCAAATAAAGAATCTAATGCTTTCCACATTGACTATGTGTATCCTCAAGGCCTATCTCTAAAAGAAACTCAAGCTAACCTTCACTTGGCTGCAAACATTTCCCATGCTACTAATCCTAAACATCCTCAACCTTCATGCACTACTATGCCTAATCCAAACACTACTACTCCATTCACTCTTCATTTTCCCTTGTCCTTGGAAGTGGCTCCATGTTAAGAGGACTCTCAAAAAGAAAAAGCTATAAATTTCAAGAAAGATCAAGATCAAGCACCCTTTCATCTCTTTCAATATTTTTCCCCTCCATATCCTATATCTTGTCCACCCCCCAAGTATGATGAAGATACCACTTCCATTATCTCCCTCAAGCTTACTAAAAATTATGAGAAAAGTTCTCTTCATATGCTATCCAAAGCTACTTGTCAAGATCAAAGCATCCCCTCATGTTCTACTTCTCCATATCCACTTTAAAATTGTGCTCAAGCTTCAAGTGCTACTATTAAAAATGTTGTTCCTATCAAAGGTACTCATGAGTCTATTGATGGCTTTGACCATGTTGCTCATTCTAAAGATGTTGATATCCCTTCCCACTATCCCTTTGCATCTTCTAAATCTATCCTTGGTCCTTATCCATCTAAGCTAAAGCATTCAAACCTTCCATCCATATTGGGGCCTTATGTTCCTCCATCTCCTACATTCACTCCTAGATCATTCCCTAGCTCTCCTATAATACCTCAAGATCAACAAAGACACTCATCCTTGATGACTTTTCACCCATCTATACATCTAATCTAGTCATATCATCCTTATTCATCCAAAAATCCCAAGTCCTTTGGAAGTGAGAATAAACATAAGAATCCATTGAAAAAGAAAGATCACTATGTCCCATCTAATCGAAATGTGAATGCTAAGAAGGAGAATGCACAAAAGAGACCGCAAAGGTCCACTACTCAAAGAGCTAAACCAAAGAAAATATGGGTTCCTAAATCCATCATTATACAAAGGCACTCTCAAGCACCCAAAGAACGAGGAAAATCTAAAGCTATGTGGATTCCCAAGTCTCTTTTAAAAGACTTGACTATTGAAAATATTTCAAACTTGACATTCAAGCTTCCAAAGGCTCCCATTCCATCTTCTATCAAAAATCTTCCTAAAAATATTCCAAAGCCTTCCACTCCACTTTTTTTCCAAATCTTTTATACCACCTCATACATCTAAATCTCAAGCTATTTCATCCATGATTCCTCCATTGTTCCAATACCCTTCAAAGTGTGTGTCAATGTTGATCTTGTCCAATATTTTAGCTACCCACATGAAATCCTCTAAAGCTTACACCTCTTTTCTATACATGAACTCTTATCCTCCATATATTCTTCCTACAATCATTTCCCTTTCATCACCCTATCAACATCTTTGAGCATACCTGTCTATGGTCTTGGCTTATCATGGCTTATCTTTCCTATAGGAGCACTATCTAAATTCCAAAAGCTTGAGCTCTTTCTAAAAATTCAAAAAAAAAAAAAATTTAAAAAAAATGTGCCTTGGTGAAAACTACTTCTTGTGGCACCTTGGTAGCAAAAGTAAAGAAAAATAAATGCATCCTATGGTGAAAACTACATCTTGTGGTACCTTGGATAAGTACCATGATGAAAACCTAGTAAATAGGCATCATGCGTAATTCTTCCATCATCCATCTATCCCCTCTTCTCTCTTTGATCTTGAAAATGTTGAGCTATCTTTGCATATTGGCTATCTTATCCACCAGATTTTCTATTGTGCTCTCTCATTCACTCATAGCCTCTATCTTGAGCTTTATTCTTATTGCTCTATCCCATTGCTATACTATCTAGTTGACCCCTTGGTCTTGATCATAATAAATGAAACATGGTTCTCATAGGTCTCTTGACATGGCTACTCTTTTGGACTACACACTTCATGCTATCTCACTTGTTGGCTTCACTGCTTATCCTATATGCTATCTTTCTTATTACTTCCATTGCTTATCCAAAACATGCTTCATATGACTATTTCACCTCTTTCCCTAGCTTGGGTACTCTTGAGGAGTCAGTTCTTCAGGATCACTTTCACTTGCTTCATACCCCTTTCTTATCCATCTTTATCTATCCACCAACTTTCTGCTCCATCATGTCCTACACCTTGCTAGACATTGGGAGAAAATGATGTGATCTTGCTTGAGAACTAGTAATCTCTAAATTATTCTAAAAAATCCAAAAAATCACATATGATCCTAAAAAAAATCCTAAAAATTAGAAAATGTCCTTAAAAAAAGATCTTCTTAGTGAAAACCTAGCAATAGGCACTTTTATGTATCACCAAAAAAATCAAAAATACAAAAATACAAAAAATTGAAAAAAGTCCTGAAAAAATCTGTCAAGTGGCAAAAATCTGGAAACAGGTGCTACTTGAGACCCTTGCACCTCTGTCTATCAGTCTCAATCACCTATTTTGCTACACATTTCCTGGCTTGGAATTGTTTCTTGTCCTTGTCTCAGGGGCATAGCTACTTAGCCTTTTTGAGGTATTCTATTGCATTTGGGTTTCTTTGACAACTCACAAAACAATGTTTCTCAACACTATCCCCACCCACTTTGACATCAAGTGTTTCTCAACACTTTTTAGATAGTTTACCTACAGTCTTTGATGTCACAATATTTCTCACTATTAGAATCAAGTCTTGAAGAAATGGCCAAGTGACTTACACACACGCACTTTAACACTTAAACAACTGAGCTATGTTGATCTTTACCTACTTTTTGTGTTGTCTATGATGATTTCTTTACTATATGTTCCATCCCTAATTGTCTTTCAAGGATGTCATTGACTAGAAGACTAGGGGCATGGGGCATGTTTTCTTGATTTCTGCTTGTGGGTATACTTTGTTTGTCTATAGTGTTGTAAGCATTTATGCTTGACCTATCCAACATGTTGACTTACAAATGTATCATCCTTGACTATTTTGCAAGACCACACTCAGGGGTTATCTTGGCACTTATGCCTTGATACAAGTGTAATCTTGCTAAATTAAACTTAGGAAATCTAATCGTGTAGTTATCTTGACTTACATGTCTCTGATGCTTAGATTGGATTTCCACATACCTATCTAATATCGATCATATTCATATCCTCATAGTTATACTAGTGATGGTTGTATGATCTCATGATGTCCCTAATAAATGCTCAATGATGAAATTAAGAGTCTAAATGTTATGCACTTCTTGCTAGTAAACCACTTTGCATATTAGCTTTCATTTTAGGTTCATTTTCTAGATTAGTCTTGCATTCTTGCATATGGGGAGAGCTCTCTCTTCATCTTTTTTGTGGACATATCAGCTAAATCCTTTCATATATTTCTTTACTTTCTTCTTGTTCATGTCTTTTCACCTTCTTAATCTTTCACTTCATCTCTTTTCTATCTTATCATCACATTATATAAATTTTTGACCTCTTAAATAATTTCAACGTCCTAGATTCATTTTCATGGTCAAAATTGTCTTTTAAAATTCTACTTTCTTCTGAGCACTTAGCTGACCTTTTGAGGTCTAATCTCTGAATCATCACTAGGGCATCTTCATTTCTTCATGTCTTCATCATTTCCATACTTCATATCTACTTCAATTCACTATTTCATTTCTAAAATCACCTTTCTACTTGTTTTGACCTAATTTTTATGATATATCCTTCAAGGTCAACTCTAGTCAAACTAGGGCATTTTATCAGTTTTTTTATAGTCATTCTTGGGTTCTAATCATCTATTTTTCATCTTGGACATTGCTATATTCTAATTTTTTCATGTCTAGCCAGATTTTGCATCCCCTTACCTCATTTCAATTTCGATCTCAAGGGGGCAAAATTACTCTATCACTGATTGCTACAACTATCTATTTCTTAGGAGCATTTGTTTGATCTTTTCACTTGTTCTCGATCTATCTACTTTGCTAAGTGTTAGCATTCTTCTTGAATTTTGACATCATCTTTTCCTATTGTTTAATACTACCACTATCAGGCTATACATTTAGGACTTGCTATCTTTTTCTACATTTCGTTCTTCAAAATCAAATATCTATATCTATCACTGCCTACTTGGCTTTCTATTTTCTTTGACATAATGTGTTCCTAGATCGATCACGCATTAGTCAAAGAGGGGAAAATATAATCACCTAAAAATGGTCATCTAGACTATTAGCCCCCTTTTCAACTTTTTGGCTAAATTAATTTAATCATTTACCTAGACACAAGAATTCCAGAATATAACCCCTGAAGAGGGTAGACAGATGGTGAAAGATGCAAATATTTTATTATTGCCCAATTGGGATATTGATGATGCCATAATTTTTAACTCTGTGTCTCATAATTTAGGATTACAAGATCCAAATAAAGAGGAATTCTTGGGAACAGCATTCAGTAATGACCAAGCTACTCTTGTTGTGTGGTCATTAAGAAGAGGATCCAAGACTACTCCATCACAGCTTGATGATTCAGGACTAACAGGGAGTATCATTGTGAGGAGGGTCACTGATACTTCACATGTACAAGTAGCCCACATTAATGTGGACTATTCTAAATTTGCCTTGGTCACTGTAGAAAAGGAAGAAAAGGAAATGATTGACCTACAGAGCAAGTATGAAACAGTGGTGGATGCCTACAATAAAGAAGTAAAAAAGAGAATTGAGCTTGAGAACAAGCTATTGGGAAAAACCACTAGGCCAAAAATAACATACCCTCGCCCCCCAATTGAACCTTTTAAATCCACCCCTCTCATAGAAATACTAGATACACCCCAAAGGCCACAATACTACACTACTAAGGATTTTGAAGAAGAAAAAGGCAAACTGTGGGCTTTACATATAGAATTGGAATCCAGATATGAAGATAAATTGAGAAAAGCTCTCACATATTTGGGGGACAAGATTGAATGGCTGCTAATTTATGATTAGTTGGCCAGGGTGATCAGTATTTGGGAGGATTTGAAATCTAATGATGAGGCTCTAATGCCTATTTTGAATAAATGGGTGACAAGGGAGAAAGAAATAACACTTTTATGTTTCTCTGTCATAGATAATTCTTTTGATCAAATTGAAAAGACATTTGATATTGTTTTTGATCTTACTAATTTTAATAATAAAAGGGTTCATTTACAAAAAGTAGTAGTAGGCTACTTTGAAAAGAACAAAACCCAGAAATTCAATTTGTTTCCTCATGCCTTAGATAAAAAGAATAATTTGAAAAGAAAAGATGAATGGGCAAAGGAACTTGATGATTTATTTTATTTAAGAATGAATCAAGTCATTAATGAATCAGGGCATGCATGGTGGGCCGCCACAATAGAAGAAATGGGGAAGGCCCAAATATTCTTTGATTCTTTAAAGAAAGAATTTGTTACCATTAATAAGGATGTTGAATGTGTGCTAAAAAGATAGAGGGATATTTTACAGTTCAATTGGCTAGATGATACATTATTTGACAAATGGATGGTAGATATGGCTCCTGTTGAGTAGTTTGATGAAGATGAAGATGATAGTGATGAAATGCAAGGTGAGGAGATCCAAATCATTGACCCTGTCACTACTCAGACCCAACCGAAAGAAGAAGACAAGGATAATCTGTTACCTTCAGTTATAGACCCGGGACCATAGGATGTCGATACAACTAAAGAAAGGGAAAAGGTAGAATTTATTTCCCCCATACAAGATAAAGATGGTGAAAGCCCACAGGTGGAGGTTGACGTGCCATCATCAGAAAAAACTTCATCGTTGGTTAATTTGGCTACTACATACAAGGAAGGATCAGAATAGCAACCAACTTAGCAACACAGGAGCGTGTAACAAAAGGGCCCACGAAAGGAATGTCTGATGTAAAAATTTTGATGTTACTCGCATTTTTGTCATCTTGTTACAAGTATATGTAAGTGTCTTTTAAAGGACACCTGTCTTTTGTCTTTAGCCTGAAGCTTGTTGCATCTCACACTATATAAGTGAGATCCCAAGGCTAAAGAATGGTCCGAATTCTATTTTCCTAAGTAATATGCTTAGTTTGTTTTTGGTCCAAATTTTGAAAGCAAGTTTATAATGTATTTTCTCTGTCAATTCTCTGAGAATATATGATTATAGAATGAGTTGTGTGTCTTTCTGAAGGTCATTCTGAGTCTATTGTAAATGATATACCATTTTCAAAGAAGATGAATACAAATTTTGAATTGTCCCCATATTATTCTTCTCTGAATCTTGTCTCCTTCCAATTACTTGGTTGTCTTGATATTGTATAAGTAAAGGCTTGTGCAATTGAATGCAATCTAGTTAGGTTGTATATCTATTTATCACTGTTGTTAATTCAATGGATTAAATAAAAGCTTTGATGAATGTGATAAAGTTTCTTTAGTAGTGGAAAGGATTTTAAATGATGGATTCTGATAAGAATTGCTGATAGAATTTGTTGTAAGGCAACAAACTAGATCTGAGAACTTGCACCAATACTTGTCTGCATGGAATGTTTTAGCTTTAGTTAGCCATTATTGCTATAGAACATCTACAGATCTATAGAAGAATTCTTGGCCATATCTATTTTATGGGATGTGTTTATCAAGTAAGTAAAGAATTATGTATATGTTTGAGGATTTTTGAAATGAGAATCAGAATGAAACTAAGAATAATCCTCATATACTTGTTCCAATTTTTTGTTACTGTAAAACCATTATTGGTAGGAAATTTATAGTCATTCTGTGAGACCACTTCTTTGGATCCAGAACTATGATTCCACCTCCATTCTTCAGCATATTTCTCTCATGTGAGCAGCAAGTGTAAAGATAATATAGATGGTTCAGACATGTTAGGTGTTTTCATGTTTTGATTGCATGCTTTTAAATGTATTGCTTCAAGGAAATTAATACAAAGGAACAATAAATTTATTAGTTTCTTTCTGATTCTCATCTCCCTTATTAGTGATCTTCAATCTTTTACAATCTCTGAACAAAGATCTTAGGTTGTAATTGCAGCTCCTTAAGGTTGTATGTTAGTTCATTATTGCTTATAACCCAAGAGGTTATGTAAATGCTTCAGAGAATCAACAGGATTGCAGGTTTGTTGATGGGGATATCATGCAAGAATGAGGTTCAGATTGAGTATAGATGTCCATTTACAAGTTAGATGGATAGATCAAATATCTAAAGATACACATATGTCTCAGATATTCATATGTATGCATTTGATTCATGGATTTTCCCAATAGATAAGACACTGGTTGTTTATAGGATCACTTGTTCATGTTGCTGCATTTTAGGGGTTTTGTTGAATCAACATCATTAATCAAACACTTTTCCCTTTCATGTTGAAGATCTATAATAGAATGCCCTCACTCAGCTTCTAAAATTCCTAGATCTACATTTAGCTACTATAGATTGATGTTATTTCATGAGTTATTAGGAGAAATAAGGGTTTTATCTACTTCATAATAGATTCTGTGTATGCTTTGACAACTGGTACCATATAAAGAATCTACAGGTCTACCCACCTAGGTTTTGCAGAGCCTGAAGAAGAAGAAGGGTCATGCCTTATAGTTGGCCTGGTGTCTGAATGGATGTGTTGATAATGGGAGTTAGCTGCCCCTAGATGTGTCATATTCTCATGGGGATAATTGGAAATGGGTAACATTTTCAAACACCAACAGGATCCTTAAGGAATGTAACCTAATTTGTAAACTTTTAGTTGAATGTTTGTTATTTCTTCTGTTACTATGTGTATGGTTTAACTTTCATGGTTTTAAAAAAAAATGCTACCAAACTTAGTGAAACTTTAGGTTAATTCTTTGGTTCACTTGGCAAGGTGTTACAACACCTCTTTCCATTCAAATACTTGGTCACTATCCCCTTGCTCAGTCAATTCCAATTTGTTTAGCCAATACATCATCTCAATAAATGTAAGCTCTTGGTCTATATTGCAATTCTTGGTCAATACAGATAGTATTATTGATGTTCGACAATTGATAGTGAGATATACTTCATTGCCCAATACATCTCTTAGAGTTTTTCTAATGCATCTTGATTCACGTTGATATGGACTTTTAACCATTTTCTTGTTAGGAACTTATGTATGATATCACATTATTGTATGTAGTCCCTTACATACCTTATTTTCTTAGTGTCATGTGGTGTGATCACCTAATCCATTAGGTTGGGTGATCTCAACTTTTCTTTCTACACTTCTTCCAACTTCTACCATTTCTTTCTATGTTTTGTTCATCTCAAATTTTTCCTTTATTTCTTTCATTGTTTGGGGTTGGTGCTCAGGTTTTGTAGCTCTTACTAAGAAGTCCAACCTTAAGAAAACTAAAAAAAACTAGGTTTCCATTCAACCATTTCTTATAGTTACCTCTGAAATGTGTCTTAAAACAATTCTTTGGAATGTTTTCTCCACAATAATGACAATTTTGCCATGTGTTGTAATCCCAATTGTAAGAGTCACCTTGATTAGGTGTATGTTTTTTCTTTCCATATGTCCAGTTAGATTTTTCCTTGGATCTACATTCATGATCTCTATGTCCATATTTCTGATAGTTATAACAATGTCCTTCAAATCTAGGTGTACTAGGTGCATCACTTTTCTTTGACTTACATTCATGTGCTTGGTGTCCTCATTTCTTGCAATTAAAATAGTTACTAGTAAACTTAGGTTTAGGGTTTTGCATACCATTTTTGCTATTGCATATGTTAGTAGAGTGTCCAAGTTTACCACAATTATGACAAGTAGGTTTGTCTTTGGATTTTGCATTTCTTTTCTCAACACCCTTTGATGATTCTCCTTCCATAGTAGATGAAGAGTTATTGACATGTCCTACATAAAAAGTATCATTGGATGACCTTGGTGATCTCATTAGTCCTTCAAAGTATTTGCTAGCTTCACTTGGTTTTTCCATTCTTTATATAAGTTATTTCTTAGAACTCAACTCATTCCTTAGTTGCTCACTTTGTAATCTTCATGACCTTTCTATTTAACTCCTGATTTGCAAGTAACATATGTTTCACCATATCCAACTAATTTTTTGTAAACTTCTGCACATCAAATGATCTTTGCTCAATTCTAGTAGCAACATTTCTTTTTTCTTCTTCAGCCATGATTCTGTCTTCTTCATCTTTCTTCTTGTGTTCAATCATTTCACATAGTCTTACTGATTGAATTTCTTCTTCTAATTTAAGTTCTTTGACTTCTTTGTTCATAATGTTGATTTTCTCTAGTAGATATGCTATTGTTACATCTTTGTCATTAGTATTTCCACTATTAAGAAATCCTATGACATGAACTTCCTTATATAGTTTTTCATTTTGTTAAATGGCCAAATATTTCCTTTTTTTAAGGATTTCCTTAACTCGTCTTTTTCTACTTCAAGTTGAGGTAGTATGATCTAGATTTTAATCATCTAGTTCTCAATGATTTTTCCCATTGTTTATTCCTCCATTTCAAGATCTTGTACTCTCAAGTTATTAGACTTCATTCTAGAGAACTAGGCCCTAATACCAATTGTTGGATATCTTAATGGAAAACAAGATACTAAGAGGGGGAGTTAATCAAGATCTATAAAAAAATTCACAAATAAAACAATTAACTATATTTGCATGTAATCGTTCCCATATCTCATATTTCATGTCATATAAACATAAACTTGTAATGTTGAAATGAAATCTATCTAATCATAACATTCATCAAAACATCAACACATAACACAATGATTTTGGTTACCGAGAAACACTTCAAATTGAAGGTAAACTTGGGTGGGGATGAAACGCATTAATCTTACTATTGCAACAATAAAGTTTTCCTATTAGGTCTATAATTTGATCATATCAAATGATCTACCCTGTGAGGGGTCTACTCTATTAAAAGTGTTTAAGAATGTTAGGTCTTACCCTATTAAATGATTTTACACTTACAATAAAGGACTCTGTTAGGATATTTAACATAGGTCTATTAGAACCACTATGTTAAGAGTCTTTCCCTGACTCAATCTGTTAAAATTGATTTACTACCTAATCTTTTGGTTTGCTATGGTATCTTCTTATGGTTTTCCTCTCTTCAAAATATCAATCTAATCTCCTTATCTAATATCTCTATTATGTCCTCCATTGCTCTAGTTTCTCTATTTGATCTCGTTTTACACTTAGCCTTCCTTTGCTCTAACATTTATCTTGTTAGCTCCTTTATGCTCACTTACATTCACTCCTTTTCCTAACTCATTTTGATCCTAGGGTAGTAAACCTTCTTAAATAAATAATCATAGAAAGTTCTAGATTGGGATCAATGATCCATATTTCATCCTTTTGTCATTTTCCTTTTTGATTTTTTGATTGGTTAATCTTCTTTTCTTGCAATTAATTCCTTTTGAAAAAATATGTAATCTCCTTTGCAATATGTCTACAAAAATGTCATGTAGAAGTTGACTAAATTGATTTACATAAGTGTTTATGTAATTAAAAAAGCATATGTCAAGATAGGTTTAATCATCATTTGAATGTGTTAATGCTTGGTCATAGCTAACATTCATGTTTTTACTGGATTTCTATACACTCATCATATACTATCTCACTCGGCATTAACTTACTTTCCAAATGCTCAGTCTCTTCTATGTTACTTGGCATGTATGTTGAACTCGGTCTCTACTGGGGTGCTCGAAAACCTCTAACTTGTTTAACTTATGATAAAATATAGGGAAGTCCTTTGTATCTCAGCCTTCTCTAGATGACTTGGTTGTAGTGATGACCATCTAAAACTTCCTTGTAAATGACTAAGTGTTGGACACTAATAGGAAACTTGAGATTAGAGATCAATAGGATATACACTCATGTGTTTGATGACCTTGTTTGTTGCAAGTGAAACAATAACTATTGAGTTTAGGTTTAGGGTTTAACTTGCCAATATTTCTCCTACAAGCATTTTTTTTAAGACATGGTTTTTCATAGTGATAACATGTAGGCTTCTTGTTCTTTGGCTTTCCATTTGCATTCCTTTGTTATTCTTTCTCTAATGATTCCTCCTGCTTGGAACCTAATAGGAACTCATCATAGCCTAGTCCAAAGGTGTCATGAGGTATCCTTGGTGCATTCATTTTTTCATTAAGAAATCCCATAGCCTCTTTAGGTTTGTTCAACCTCTCCAAAATTTCCTTTTCAACTTTCAACTCATTTGTCAATCTGTCATTCCTAGATTCCAGATTTGTAATCTCCAACTCTTTTCTTACAATTTCATGATTTGCACTTAGTAACTGATTTTGGGTTAGCTTCTGTAATTCATTGATCCTTTCATCAAATCTTGTAACCAACTTTCTCTTCTCTTCATCATCCATTGCTTTTTTATCTTCATCCTTTTCTTTATCTTCCTTAGCATTTTTCTTTTGTTTTGTCACTTCACATAGCCTTACTTCTTGAATTTCATGTTCTCTTTGCAATGCTCTGACTTACTCATTCAAGGTATTGTTCCTCTCCAATAGATCTTCTATTATTACATTAGATTCACTAGAACTTCTTTCATCAAATAGTTCTTCAATAGTCTCTTCTTTGTATTGGGTGTTATTTTTCTTTATTGCCATCTATTTCCTTCTTTTCAAGGATTTCCTTAATGTCTTCTTTGTAGCCTTGACTTGTTCATGTGCAAGATAAACATCAATCTTTAGGTTCTCAATGATCTTTCCCAATTTGTAGGCTTTCATCTTTAAGATCTTTAACTCCCAAGTAGTTATACTTATGCCAAGAATACACTTCTCTGATACAAGTTGTTGGAAATCTAATAGAGAAAGTGAGATACTAAGAGGCTAGGTGAATTAGGATCTATAAAATGTATTTCACATGAAACATATTTTATATCACCACATAAAATCTCATTTAAACATGCATCTCATATTAATGTAACCATTCACATCAAATTAATATTAGATCTACCTTTTAACTACATAAATGTAAACTCATAAACACATAAAATATTAATAAAAATATTTGGTAATGCAAAAACCCTCAAAGGTGAAGGTAAAATTGCCACAAAATCTTCACTATTGTAGTATTAAAGTTGTGGTTGTTAAGGCTACATTGATTTGATCACTTCTAATGATCTACCCTATGAGAGGTTTGCCATGTTAAAGGCTAAAAGAACTATTAGGTTCTACATTGCTTAAAGGATTTTTACATCACAACTAAGTGAGTACTCTATTAGGAGAGTTACATAAGCCTATTAAAACTACTTTCTTAAGATAGTTAAACCCTAAAATATCTATTAGAATGTTCAATCCCTAATCTTTTGCTTAGCACTTCAATGCTTGATAACAAATCTCCTCTATGCAATATAATATCACTTTACTGTGATAGATCTTCTCTATCTCTGCTCAAAACTCTTCACTACATTCTTCAGTGTCTACTATCTTAACACTCTAATTCACCTCTTAGACTTTGAATGCAACTAGAATCTTCAATTAATTCACACACTCGTACATAAAAAATAGGCCATAGATTCTCCTTAAGTAGATATTCAGGTGAACCTTCTTGATCCAAATCAACAATCCATAATCAAATTTTTGCCTCTTTGTCATTTCATTTTTTTGATTGGTGGATTTCCCCCCATATTGATTAATGATCTTCCTTTAAATGGGTAATCACTTCCTTGATTACCTCCTCAATCTTCAAAACACACTTTCATCTCAATAAAAATGGTTAACATAATATTTTGTGTCATTCCAAGTAACTATGTTAAACTGTGTTACTCAACACTTAAATCATAATGACACTCAGCATAAATTATTTTTTCATGTTGTCCCTTAGCCTTAATTTTTCTCACCACAAAATAGATGACTTGACCTGTATATCACTTAGTGTCAGCTATTATCCCTAACAAACTTTGCAAAAACTAGAGTACTCGGCAACCATTAGCTCACTCAGCACTAACTATTGCTTGAGACATGACTTGGAATATTTACAAGTCTCCACTCCTTAGCTCATCCTATATAGGATGACTTAGTTATGTTGATGACCAAATAATCCTACGTTTTGAATGTCTAAGTCTTTGACACTAACAAAAAACATGACATAGGGATAACAACAACATGTTTATAACTTTTGAGTAAGTCATTCTTTGTAGTTTATGTTGGCTCCTGATTTGACAGGTTTTTAATCACCTTTTGGGATATGGATAGTACCTAGGAGCTAGCTACAAACCATGATGATTATATCCTAATAGATCAATAGAACCAATTAAGAAGACATTAAAGTCTTTTTCCCTTTTAATTCTACAAGATTGAGGTGGGTATACCTGGGATCAACTCTATTTTCTACCAAATTACAAACCCATTCTTAATCCCAATAAAGAAGATGATAGCCCCTAATTCTTCTAACTATAGGGTAACCAAAAGAGTGAAAATATTAATTCATATCTGATGGTACCTAAAGTCAAGTATAGGAAAATTCATTTAGATCCATAATATAACATGAAATATAAAAAAATCATTTAAATTTTTGCTACTGTGCAACCTTTTATGTCTATTTAGAATAACAACATGAACATTGCTTTATCCATTGTGCCCCAATATATAAATCCAACACTACAACCTATTATCTATTCCCCTACCTTGTAAATAAAATTAATAGACTATCAGTATCTCATACTTATCACAATCTTTGTCTAAAACCCTATGATCCTCTCATACCATGACAAGAAATTACTTAATCCATCAGATTAATAGAAAATCCTAAGATGAGATGTAATTCAAAATTAATTATAAGTAAAATTCGCATATACTTGATATTGAATCCAGAAAATCAAAGAGCAAAACAAAGAGAGATGATATCCCAATTGCATAACTCTACTGACTTCTCTAATTGTATTATCTTGTTTGAAAATAATACATCGGTATTAAATCTACAATTCAGAAAACCCAAACACTTAGACTATTGTTATTTTTTTCCTTCTATTCATAAACAAAAACAAAATCAGATAACATAGAAAATATTGACCGACTCCAAGTACAAAATTGTTTTTCAAATCAAAATTTGGACATCTCTCAAGTCTTGGGAATTCATTTTTATAGATGAGTTGAACCAAGCTTTAGACTTGGAGAGAAAAGACACATGTCACATTTTCATTTGACAAAATCATTTTAGTTACAAAAAAAGATGTGATTTTTTATGAGCAGTACATGTAGTTAATCCTTTATAAGTCTGATGTGACACCTTGTTTCTCCTTCTTAACCACGTGTTATTATCACAAGGGAATATCTTTAAAAATAATTGCTGCTTAGGTGGACCTGAACATTGTTGGAGTCATCAGAAGGGGTATATATTTTTACCCACTCCTCATAGTCATCAGTAGTTGGTCATTTGTGCTCAAGGATTTGATCTTTAACCTGTCTATATGGATTATATTTTACCGTAGCCCATGTAACCTCTTTCTAAAATATTTCATAAAATACCTAGGATTTTACTAGTCTTTAAATAAATTCCTAAAAAAGTGTCATATTCATATCTTGTGCTATGGTTTTCACATCTATTGAAGTTTCACTATGGCACTTGCTAGTGCAACTACTACAATACTCAACTACCTTAAAGAGCTTTCTCTACCTATACTTTTTGGTCTAGTCATTTCTAGTTCAACTACCTTTTGTTTTAAGAAAATTACTTGAGTTTGTAGATTAGTATTTAACTTTGATTGATTCTCATAGGTAGTAAAAATATGATTATGCCTCTCTTGTAACTCCTCATATTTCTCCTAATTATCTTGAGCCACATCATGTGTATAAGAAACATGTTCTTTCAAATCACTTATTGACTTAGAGAGCTTTGCATCTTTCACTCATTGTAAACTACATTACCTCTTCTATCGATAGTCTCATCGATAATTTATTTCCCAAAGGTAGAGGCTTAGAAAGGAAAAGTATCAAAACTAGAAATGTCCTCACTATAGTACATCCCTCTGGCAAGTTTATCAGACTACTTATTATTTAGTCTTTTTAAGAGCATCTCTTGCATGATTGATTCAAATGCTACAACATCTTCTATTTCAAGATTTAGTAATAAAAGAACTCCAATATCCTTCACAATCTTTCTTCCTTTTTATAGAATCATAGCCTCAAATTAGTCATTGTTTCCCCCTCAACTTCTTGTATGAGCTCTTTAGCATCAACTCCAAGCCTCTATCACCTCTTTTCTTCTATCTTTTGATGATATTCTAGCCTATAATATTGCTTGAATAATTACCTAAAATCAACATACTTGATGAATTCATCTTTAACAAATTCTTTACATGCCCTTGTTCTTACATCTCTAGGGAAAATTCCCTTTATTTCTTGTGTACTAGTATTGGATGGGTGCCTTAGGCACTTGGAGAAGTTCTTATGTTAGCATCTCCTTTGGTATATACATATAATCATTTTCTTTATCTTCTTCCTCAAGGATATTTACCTCCTCTTTCTACTCCACATCTTGTGTAGGTATTACACTACTAGGGACTCCCTTTTCTTGGGGCACAAAATCATGGTGCCTACCTGAATGGTGAAGGTGGAGTAGGTGGCCTTGTGGATTATGAATAAGGAATACTTCTAATTGGATCTTCAGCTTCTTGACATTCCAACATTATTGGTTCCATTGGTTTCCTGATAGACTTATGTTAGCATGAGTGTTGATAATATTCCTATGGGGGAGTATTCTAGCATTACTAGAACATTGGAGAGATTGATAACATGACTATGTGTTGCATTCATGATATCTTTGTCATTAATATCAACATACTATGAAGATTGGCAGAGTAGCAGACAGAGATTTAGGTCATAAGGATCAATTATTGAAGATGAATTCAAGTGAAATTAAGGACATGTTATGTAGTGTGTCCTAATGACATCACTAAGAGCATGTGTAAAAATTCAAAGACTGGTACTAGCTATTTGTGATTTATAGAGGAGATTTTTCAAATAGAGTTCCTAAGAAGTGGTTTCTGATGTTTGGATTATATCTCCTAAAAGGGATAGAATTTGGATGAGCATAGTTAGATAGAGACATAAGATATCTTGATGATGAGGTTAGTGAGTGCATGTATTCTAGGGTCACATGTGTCAGAAATTGTGAAGACTCTAATTTGACAATATGTTGCAATTGTGTAAAGATGTAATATGGTGTGTTATCTTAATGAGGTCCTATTGTAATTAATTGGGAAGACATCAAGGCCAACTCAATGAATTATTTTGAGGACATGGTATAAAGGGAATTTATTTTCCTTGTGATGAAGGATGCAAGTGATATGTGAATGTGATAGGAGAAGTAGAATGGTAACTGTGAGTAAGTGATCAAAGGAATTATTGTAATGCATGTTTGTAGACTGAGTATTGAGATCTAAGAAGTGTTTTGGTGCAGTAGAGGTATGGTAAGAGGAAAAAGAAAGTGTTTGAGTTGCTGGTATTAGTTGCATTTCTATTATTTCAAAAGCAATAATACAAAGGCCAATTGGATAGTGAGATCAGTGGTTTGTCCCCTAAAGTTGTTTGGACATTGGGTCCATCTACTTTTACAACCCCTAACTAGATTTTCACAACTCCTAATAGGGTTGAAATCTCCTCACAAGTATTCAAATTCTCCCATTAGGGATTGATATGTACTTAATGTGTTTCATTGTCTCCTAATAGAGTTCATTTTCTTACAAGGAACTTATATATTAGTACATTAGCTTATGGGCCTAGGTTTTGACATCTGGCAATGGATCACATTTTGGATCATTTTTATGGATTTGATCTAATAATTCCTTGAAATCATGTCATCTCCTCTTCTTTTTCATTTGATTATCAATATTTTCATCATTATTGATTATGTCTTATGGAATTTTGAACTCATCTTCACCCCTTGAAGACACTTTTATCCTAATTATTAACATTTGATATAACCTTTCTATGTCATTGGGCCTGTTGGAGATAACATTAATAGTATAAGGTCTGAGAAACTAGGGAACATTTACATTTCCTACCTTGGTTATTGCAAAATGATAAAAAAATAGTGAGATCTAAGAAGAATGTTCCCTTATTAGCCTTTGGAGGGAAATCAATTTCCTGAAGCATGATAATTTGTCACATAACCTCAAGGACTCCAATCCTCAATGAGACATACCTTGGTGACACAAAAGGTCTCCCTAGGAAAACATAAATTCTAATGGCAATGGTATGGGGTAAAAATTAATGTCTCTCCATTGATGGCACAATTTTGGAGTAGCATTAAAATCAATTGGCCTCAAAAATGTTTGCAAGAAGTGTGGAAAATCTCTAATAAATGGCATTAATCTTCTCCTAAGAGAAAATCCAAACTCATTTTCAAACAAATTGAAACTAGGTTCATCCCAATCAATTGGCAGTATCATTGACCACAATTGAACTGGCAATACCTCATCATCCCTTTCAAACTCCATATACATATGTTTAGCAAAATAATCTTTTTTGTGAAAAAGAATCATATGCATGAGCAATTAATACCACCTAAAATCAAATGATTCTCCTCTATGCAGAGATTTCAACCCTTCACTCATTCTTGCCTCAAGATATTGAGGGAAATCATAAATAATTGAAACACTACACTTCTAAATCCCTAAGCACATCCATGTGGTCTATTTACTGGATTTTTCCTTGTTCTCTAACCCTAACACCTAGTATAGAGTAGTGTATGTATTCAACAATATATCATTATAGTGCTCTACATTACCTACAATGTATGATATAGCTGTAAGTGTTAACTTTATCCCATCCAACTTTTTTTTTAAATAGGATTTATTAGGATTTGTTGCATATCTAGTTCATCTTGGTCAAAGGTGTCCTCAAACATTGTGAAGTCAAATTCATCAGTCACACTTAGGGCTAGATGTAGATCAAAAGATTTCCTAATGGACTCAATGTCAAATTTCAACAAGACTTCCTCATCTAAATCTCTAATTATTTGTGTGATCAAGTCATATTTTGCTGCTAATTCTAGTAGTAAATCTATATCCGAGAAAATAATAAGAGCAACCAATTTCCCAAGGTCATTCTGCCATATATTATAGAAAGGGATTCTTGCATTGGCTTGACCATACCATCTCCTAAAAATATCTAAACCCTTAATTGGCATAAACACATCATGGACACTCTCATATTTTTCCTTTAGATTCAAGGGTATTTCTTTTTTCAGTGTTTTCCATTCCTTTGTGGTAGCCCTAGCTTCTTTAGACAATGGCAATTGATCAATGAAATTATCCTATAGATGTCTTCTTGCATAATCAAATTCACCAGAATGCTTCTTAGGTGGGATTTTGAAAAATTTAAACAACTAGGGAGGGCTTAGGGCTCTATTCCTATTTAGTAACTAAAGCTAGTGTTTTCTAGTGATTAAAACTACAAATTCTCTTAGAAAAACTCATGAATTTTCATAAGTCTTTTTAAAGTAATCACTTGAAAAATTGAAGGGATAGCTTTGTTACTTACTTTCCTTTTGCACTAAGAAAAATCATGTTGAATTTCATTTCAAAATTATTCTATTGTAGATTAATGCAATCGTAACAATTTTGGATCATGAATGTATTAGGGTGACCATATAGAGTATGGTGAAAAATTTTAACTCTCTTGGAGTGGTATTAAAACCATTAATTTGTGTGAAATAACTTTAGTTATAAATGAAAAAGCATTTTCCTTTGTTGCAGTATGAAATTTGAACTTTAGTTGTTGAATCTCTTCTTTTTTGCATTGGATGGCCATTATCTTTGTTTGACCTTTGTGGATAATCCATGTCATTACCTAGGCCCCATTGTTCAAGCAATGAGAAAATGGATTATAACACTATGTAAGCCTCTTTGAAATTTCAACATTGCTAGGAATAAAATCACATGTATTCATCTCATATTTTTGAGAGACATATGTTAGACCTCACAAAAAGACATGGGTTGTCAATCCTCCTTTAAAGTGTATGTTCATCATTAAATCTCCCTCAACGAGAGATTAAAACATAACTGTCAATTTAACCATGTGTAAAATCTTCCTTTATGTGGCTCTTATTCCTCTCAGTGTTAGATGGACACATGGAATGATCTCATATCTTCGTGTTTTCAGAGAGAGAAAATCACAAAGATATGAAAGTTTTTGATCTAGCTACCATTAAGCTCTCATGTCACCAACCTAGTTTGGCCCCACTAACATATTCTAGGTTGGCTAATCATCATTCAAGTCCCACTAAGAATTCTCCTTGCACCAGATCTAGACGTGTGTCAAGATCTTGCATTTTTTATGTTTCATTTGTGAGAGACATGAAACTGTGATGATCATTTGATCTTTGCTGTGGGGTCTATCTTCAAACTATGATTTTTCAACTAGAGAAAGATGTAGTTCCATCTTGTATTCTTTTGAATGTCTTCCCATATCATTTGAAGACACAAACATCATTTATCTTTTCCTTTAGTGATTGTGCTTAGACACACTATACCAAATCCATGTTGGAGATATGTGGACCAATGAGAATTAAAATAACTCCACTGACATAAGAGATCCCACCATAGTCATGTGAGCATAGGTCCCTACCACGTGGCATGATCTTGTATTTTTGGATGCCTAGTGAGAGAAACTCATGAAGATATGATAATTCTTGATATTATTTGTTAGTAATGAAGCATTATTTGAGATCTTGGGTCTACTATGTAACACATGTTTACATCTAATATTTTTGTGCTCACCTCTGTCAATTGTTCTGAGAGCACGATGTACATTAGATCCTAGCCCCAATTTTCCCACATGCATAAAGGAATGAAATAGTTTTCCTAAGGTTAAAACATTAAAGAAAGGAATGGACCACGGGCAAAAAACTTAGGAAATTATTTTGAACTCCTGGGACTTTAAGATGAATCCAACGCATGACATAATGACCCTTATTTAAAAAATTCACTATAAAGAGATACTTCAAAATGTCTAAACATAACATTAAATCACTAGGAAAAAGAGGAATACCTTCTTATGATATAAATATTATAATGATTTAGAATAACTCAGAGGGGGATGAATCATTTATCCCCAGGTCTAGATGTACCAATTCAACATTTGATCACTCCAAATAGATTAATAAATCTCAAATAACCACTCAGTCTCTATAGCATATCATCACCAATTTAACATTTCATGCAAAATCTTAACTCTTTGTCTCTATATGTGTCAAGTGCTAGTAAATAAGTTGTTGTAAAATATAGCATGCATAACAATAAAATCCACACATGAAAATAACACTTTGACACTAGGATTTAATATGGAAACCAAATTTGGGAAAAACCACCAAGTAATATGCTACCAATTTTTCACCCTTCTAAAGTGAGCTCAATTAAGAGCTAAGAATGTTAAAGGTTATACAACGCATTGTTAAATGTGACCTTGTTAAAGGATTTAATTACCCTATTAGGAGTGGCCTTGTTAGAGGACTTTAGAATATTCCATTAGAATGTCATCTTGATTAAGGGATTTTCAAAATAGTTTTTAGGTCAACTATGATTAAAGGATTTTGGACTAATACATTGGTTAGAATGTAATATTAGGTTTGATCTTTAAAGTTCAACTCACTTTGCAAATTCAAATCTCCATTCTCTCATCTATTGGTTCATTGATTGGCCTTCATTGACATCTAAATCACTGATATGCTTGGCATCTCCTCAAGCAATCACACTTCACCATTGTTGTTCTCCTCTTAAAATATTCTCCTTAAGATCGCCAATCAAAAATGAACCAACCTTGAAATTCATTCCTTATGCCTCCTTAAATAGTTAATTTCAATATCTTGTTGCTTAAACATCATTGTGGATCTTAGGGTTAGGTCAAATTCATCAAATCATTCCATCTTTTTGTTCTCCTTCTTCAAGAAACTTCTGATCAAACTGTGAGGCCTCACCGGATCCATCATAGTACCAATGAGACAATTGCATTATGGTGATTTTAATCCTAAGTTTTGATACACTTTTGAGACTGTAGGGTTGTGTCATATTAATACCTGCATTTTGATGATCCACAATTACTTCTGCATATTATGACCTAATTGATGCATTTAATGATTCTATTCATGTTTTAAGCTATTGACATTGCTTTAATAGAAATTGAATGGTAGAAATACTTGTAATGTAAGAATGTAATGCTTAAAGTGGAAATTAGAGTTAAAAGATTTTTTTTTTATGCATTGAGACCTAACCCGCATTCCTAGGGATTCAATAGTTGTGGATTCAACATCTTGTCGCAATGATAAAAATAGACTATGAAGTTATTCAGAATATTAAATTGACCATGTTATGTTGATAAGTAAAGTTTGATGTTATAGTATTTTGAGCATTTTACATGGAAATTATTAGAAAAAGTAATTTAATTAAAAAGAATGAAGTATGGAACTCAAATGTCAAATGTGATATTTAAGTTTTGATATTTTAATATTTTGAAGGTTATATTTGAAATGATTAAGAAAGGGAAAGTTAATTTGAGATGATGAAATATATGCAAGCCTAATGTTGAATGAGATAATGATTTATTTTGCATATGCTTATATGATTTTCTTGGACTACTGACACTCGAGTTTAGTGTGTAGGAATTTGACCATGGGTTTAAAGGGGAATTAAGGCTCAAACTAATACAAACATGACATAGCCAAGGTTGAATCAGTGGAAAAGATTCAAACCTCATTGTAATGTGTTTTATTGTATATGTATGTAATAGCTTAGTTTATGTATTATTGGACTCAAGTCACTTTTAATGTAATGTGTTGTTTTGTGTGTGTCATTTGACACTTGTGTTGTCCATGTGGAGATGCCATGTCATTCAGGGTTTGGCAAGAAGTAACCTAACCTAAACCTAACCCCAATGTAGTACCCAAGTTAACCTCACATAGAATAATGCCATGAGGAGTCTCAATCAATGGAAATTCGAATTTGGACTTGGCTAGGGTTTTTAGGGGTCATTAGGTGGTCCCAAAGTGTCTTTTATGTGAAAATAAGTTACCCATATGATAGTACATCATGTCAGGGACCTAATTTTGATCATGTGAGTGCCTAGATAGCCCAGGGAGCCCCTTTACCCATGCATTCTTCCATCAGTTCGAATTTGGAGTTGTCATATCTATGTTCCCACTAAGTCAATAATAGAAAAGTTAGAGGAGACAAGTGTGTAAGAAGTAGTGGCTTAGTGGTTTTGCTAAAATAAGTTAGTGGGAAGGCTTTATTAGAGGGTCTTGGCCAAACTAGTGGGGTGTCTACCCACTCTCTAATTTTAGAGACAGTTAGGTTGTGGAGGGAGATTAAGGGAGCTCTTCTACAACTATCCTTACCCTAGCTTGGACCAAGGTTGGTGACTTAAACATGTTCTTTTATTACCTTTCTTTAGTATGGATAAGAAGATCTGCAAGTGTGAAAAGTTACCAATGGAGTATGCATTGCATTGTCAATCTTGTGTTATGAGCTTCTTATTGTGTTGGGAAGAAGTGAATGTGTTTTGTGCTTTTAGAGATCCTTTCTTGGTTTTGTTTTGTTGTTCTTCATTTTTTTTGTTGGTGTTCCTTGTTTGAATGTGAGTGTTGATTGTGATTATGGGTGTGAAGGCTTCACTCACCCTTGGGAGGGCAGAGAAGCCTTAGGTGAAGGGCATAAGTTGGGCTTGACATTGCAGGTGAGAAAGAAAATTTTGTTTTTACCTCATGATGAGGTTGTTATTATCATGGAGCATGGGCTCCATCATGGCCATGAATCTTGTTGTTTGGGAGGTACAAGGAGGTTTGGTGGATGAGGACAATATGGTTTTTTTGAAGGCCTTGAGAGGCAATGCAGTAGCAATATGTTGTTTATGTTGTGGTGGCCTTGAGAGGCAAAATACATTGGCAATATGACATTTATGATTTATAATTTCTCCTCCTTGAAGAGCCCACCTTCACCCAACATTTTATGATTCCAATGGTGAATCATTTTGCAAGCCATGGAAGGGTGTTGATTGTGTTTTGTGTTGTGTCCTCATGCAAATTTTGTGATATATGTGTGTAGCCTGGTTTGAGCCTTGTTCCCCTAGAGCGGGGGTGGTCTCTTTGAGACCTATGGTTGGGTGGAAAGCACCCATGGTCCTTGTTGTCTATTTGTGATTTATTTGCAGATTTTGTGCTCAAGGGAGCAATGGAAACAAGCTTGGAATAACCATCTTATGGACATTTCTTGAAAACAAAACTTGAATTTTTCTGTAATGGAGAACTCTCCATTTTGTTCATGTGGTTGCAATGAATGATTGCATAAGGGACATGTCATTTTTTTGGAAGGAGATATTTTTTTTTGGCATCAAATATTTTTTTTGTAAAAGTATAGTTCTTGTTCCTTTTGTTTTGTGTATTGAGCTATAAAAGAAAATCTCCATTTGTACCATTGTGATGTATAGGTCATGGGCAGAGAAAATAATTTTGGAGGTTCTCTTAACTAAATGCATTATAAGACTCTATATTTATGTGCTTAATTGGAATAGGAGTTGACTATCTTCTCTGTCATATATGAGATAGTTTCATGATAAGAAATAGTCATAATTATATCTTAGAATAACAAATTGAAGATGCACTCGATTGTGACTATCCATATAGAAAGCTAGAATTCTCATTAAGGTTTCATTGTAATGAATACATTGGTAAATTTTGTAAGGGATCTTGTTCAAATGCAAGCTATAAAGTTGATGTAATAGATTAAGACAATAGTATGAAAAAGTCCTTTGGATCCTAGATTTATTTACTCATTGTTTCAAGTGAAGTCTTAGTGTGTATAACATTGGAAACGTTCCATGAAATTATTTTAGATAATTATTCAATAGTAGATAATGCCATCAAGATCAAGTGAATACCTTCTTTAAAAGATGTCAGTTGATGTATGAAATGTGATGACTAAAGTGTGCTCATATGATGGTTGATAATGTAGACAATTTCAACCGAGTGATTTAGTTCAATATAGAAAAGTTTCATTGTATAAGACTTAAAATCTATTGATAATAAGTGAGAAAACATGTGGAAAGACCTCAAGATCATCTTTTAGTAGGTTGCATTGAAATGATTATTTGAATGCATTAATTAAAGTGTTAGTCCTCCATTAAATTTAACACTAAAGTGAGCATTCATGCATATAATATTCCCATTTGAGCAAAATCAGATATGTGAAAAACAATGTAAGAAAGCATACTTGAACTCAAACAAATGGCTGGGAGAGTGTAATTCACTCTCCAATTACAAACCAATATAATAATCACAAAGATCTATTCTTAGCCTAGGAGACTAAAATATAAGAAGTACTTATAATATAATCCAAATAATAGCAAAAAAATAAAATAGGGCTAAGCCATACATTAATTTTGAATGACCCTCTACTGATAAAAAATAATAATAGTAAAGGTCTATAAGAGACCCATGACCTAGAGGAGTCACATCTAAAGTAAATAATTAAAAATAATATGTACATACATATAAAGATTATGTCAAATCAAGAGGAAAACAACCTAGACTCTCAATACATGAAAGCACTAGGAGATACCTATAAGTTTCTCATCCAATAATAACAAAGTGATTACAAATATAAAATATATTTAATTAAGGCCACACTTCCCAAGCGTTTACCTTGCTTTGAAGACTTAGCGCATATAACAAGAATTCTTGTAGGGAGGCAACTTTACTGACATAAGTCAAGCCCTCAAATTCGATGTCATTTTCCACCTTAAAAAGTAACAAAGGAGAACACATAAAAAGTATTTTGCCTGGTACATTAGGCGTGGCTCTCTTGGGCCTGCTTCCAAACCACACGTGTGGAGGCCCCTCCCCATCTTCCCATGCCACCACTCTCCACTCACGTGAGCATAAAGCTTAGGAAAAATGGGCAACGTCTATACAACCATGAAAATGCACTTCCATATGAAAATGCACGTTAATTTTTTTAAAAAGTTAGAAAAAGTAATGTAAAGGAAGTGCATTTTTGTGGCTGTATAGCCACGGGCAGAAAAATGAAGGATGGTTAGGTGAAGAGAGGATGTTGATGAGGGCAACAGCTATCCAGGCAGGAGGATAGATTGCCTAGATGCCTGCCCTTTCCATCCTTTCTGACACTATAGTGTCCTTCCTACAATGATGTCGGTTTTGTTTTTATTTACAGTCGTACTCACTTAACTTTAAAGTGAATAATTTTTATTTTAATATTTGAATCATTAAATTGTAATTGTATAATATTAAATAATATTATAATTTTTATTATATTAGTGTTATAATATTTTTAAAGTAGATTGAAGTTTGAAATTACAATGTTTACCTTAAATTTTGTTTTCTTAATTTAATGGTTACTATTAATATTATATTTTATAAATATTTATAAATTTGTTTTAATAAAAAATTGTATATAGTTGAATTTAAAATTAAAATGATTAAATATATAATTTTATCTAATTTTGTTTAATTTTTATATTTTGAATATTAATTTTTATTCATTATCAAATAAATTATTTAAAATTAAATATTTTTTACAATTTGTATTTTTAGATATAAGTAAATCTATTTTAATTAATGTAATAGAACTATAGAGAATTTTTTTTAACTTCTCTTTTCTCTTTATGTAAATTAAATAATTTGGTATGTATAATATAATTTGCTATAAATAACAAATCACTCATAAGTACTTGTCTTTAACAATATATAGTTAAAAATAATAATAACTAAAAAATTATAAATTTTTAATTAACAAAAAAAATAGAACAATTTTTCATAGCAATAACACGGTGCCTAGCTAAGTAGAAATAATAATATTTAAAAAACTTTTTTTTTTAATTAACAAAATTTTAGAATTTTTTCATTATAATAATTAATTTTAAAATAGATTTAAAAATAATTTTATATATTTAAAAATAAATACTAATATCATTAATATTAAACTTGTTTATTATTATTTAAATAAATGTATATGATTTTACAAAATATTATAATTTTGTAACTATTAAAAATTATAAGTGTAAAATAGTTTCAAAGATTTTTAACTTGTAAATTGCTAAGTATAAGACAATATAAATGAGGGTCATTGCCAGAGAGGATTTAAAAAGTGAAAATTATATGTTAACATTCATAAATTGGCAAAAAATCGATTAAAACATTAACAAATATAAAATTTACTTACTAATAAGTGTAATTTGCTATAGAATTAATAAGTGTAATAATTTAACCAACAATAAATGTAATTTTAATTTTACAAGAAAAATATGTTTGATTTTAATAGTTGTTGAAAATCATCAAAATTTGTATTAATAGGATAAAAATATTGTCAAGTTTTTTAAATATAATTTTTTTTAAATATTTTATAACATTGATATTTTTATTTTATATAAATATAAACATATTAAATAAAATAACTCGATTAGATAAAATAAATTTATTTATCTTATTTCTTTTAACAATATCACATTTTTATTATCCATTTAAATGCAATTTCTATTTAAAATTTAATAATTAATAATTTTTCTTTTAAGACTATATAATAACTTTATTTGATAAAGTTATTTGATAATAAATAATTTTTCTTTATTTATTATACATAGAAAATTATATTATACATATGAAATTAATTAATTTACATAAAGAAAAAAAAAGTTAAAAAAATTCTCTATAGTTCTATTACATGAATTAAAAGAGATTTCCTCATATCTAAAAATACAAATTAAAAATTATAAAAAATGTTTAATTTTAAATAATTTATTTGATAATGAACAAGAATTAATTTTAAAAATATAAAAATAAAACAAAATTAGATAAAAATATATATTTAATCATTTTAATTTTAAATTCAACTATATACAAATTTTTATTAAAACAAATTTATAAATGTTTATAAAATATAATATTAATAATAACCATTAAACTAGGAAAACAAAATTTAAGGTAAACATTGTAATTTCAGACTTCAATCTACTTTAAAAAATATTATAACACTAATATAATAAAAAAATATAATATTATTTTATGTTATATTCGTATTGATACTCTCGTGTTTTTTTTGGTTCTGAAACTCTTATTTCTAATATAAAAAAATAAAAATTAACCGTTCAAATATTAAAATAAAAATTATTCACTTTAAAGTTAAGTGAGTACGACTGTAAATAAAAACAAAATTGGCGTCGTTGAAGGACACTGTAGTGTCAGAAAGGATGGAAAGGGCGGGCATCCAGGGGGTCTATCCTCCTGCCTGGATAGCCATTGCTATTGAGGAGGGTTAAAATAAACAAAAGAATTTATTACTTTTTTTCCACCCTCCGCACTAACCCCAAGACCAAATCAAATTCTCTCTTGGGATGTCACTTCAGCACCCCTAGATAAGTGCGCTCACAACAAGTGATTAGGAGGGAGAGAATAGGAACCTAGCAGCAAGTAGTATTTTTTTTGAAAAACATGTTTTGGGTTTAATTAAAGGGGGTGTAGATAGTGGTTAGGATAGATGAAAAAGAAATTAGCTAGCTTATTTAGATTAGACTTTTAAATGATGACATCTTTAGTAAGTGTCTTTAATTTATGAGTTTTGTTAAGTGTAGATCAAATTAGGAAAAAGTAGGACATAGGAGTAGTTAATTAAGGAATTTAGGAATACCAAGTTATATTTAATGAATGATGAAATTTATTATGTTTTATTACTAATTGTTAGGATATATGGAATTGTTTGGGAATGTATTTATTTTAATTAGGATGGTTAGAATTTTAATTAAATGAATAAAAAAATGATAGTTAGCAATGTTCAACCTTAAATTTTGTGTCTTTTTTTATGACATGTCAAACTAAATTAAAAATTATTTAAATACATCAACTTATTCTTTCATTGGTGATATTGGTACTATTGAATAATTAATTAATTAATAGAGAATTAATTGAAAACAAAATCAAATAACTAAATAAATAATTAACCTTACATTTTAACCATTAAAATCCCTCTTAGAAACATGCATACAAATCAGCAATAAAAATATAGGCATCAAGATGCCATGAAAAAAATAATAATAATAATTTAAAAGGGGGGTAAAAGAGAGTGCATGCATGAACAAGCATGGCTCTCTAATTTAGATGTTCAATACCATTAATCCTCCATTAAAACCCCACTTTCAACCTGCATCAAGAAACAGAAGGGAAGCCATAATGATTTAAGATCCTATTTAAAAGAAAAAAAAAAAAGAACAAAACAAAAATATAAGGGTTGCCTCCTCCACTTTCTAGCACTCCATAAAATCTGCAACACAAGGCAAACCAAATAAGAAAGAACATACAAGAAAATATATATATATATATATCAGGCTAGCTATTAAGCACATAAAACAAGATGAGAAGAGAAATAAGAAACTTTCAAAAAAAAAGAAATTGAAAAAGAAACCTAATTAGGTTGTAGGTTTTCTATATCTTAATGAAGATTTATGAAATAGAGTTTCCCTCCACACTTTTGTTTTCTTGAAGATCATTGAGAATGCTTTTAGAATGTTTCTAACAAATTTTCTCCCAAAAGGTCACTTAAAATATAGAAACTTCTAAAATATAGTAAGATGGGGTGATATTGAATGGAAATATTAAATTTTAAAATGTGGGTTAAATAGTTGCAGATTAGCAAGTAATATTAAGTGGGTTGATTTTCTATAAGTTATAAATTTTAAAAGGTAATCTTAATTATTATAAGGTAATGATGTTTTTATTAACTAGAAGATTAAATATTGAAGTTAGAATTTGAGAGAGGTGTGTTGATTAATAATCATGATATAATAACCGTTGTAATGCTTGATAAAACAAGTAAGATTAATCTAATTTTAAATATAACAATAATAAAATTATTATGTCATAATGTCATAAATTCAAAGTTTTAACTTAAAGGTTTTAAACTATCAAATTATGTGAGATAATATTAAGATTTGTTCCTTTTAAAGAGGATTTTAATTTTACTTAAAATCCTAACTAGATTGTGAATTTTATATTTTTTTTTTAGAATTATGAATGATGACTTAAGTTTTTTTTTTTTTTTTTAATTATATCAAGGAAGTGTCTAAGTCTAATATGTGGGTGCATGTTAGTTTTAAATGATAGATCTAAGGTTAAGCTAAAATTCCTTAAAATAGGTTAAAATGATTTGGTCACCATTCATTACAACGTTCATAACAAGTAGAGATTTATATATCTTACTATTAAGTTCACCTGACACAAAAAAAAAATTTGTTAGTTGAGTTTTATCTTGTAAAATTTGGGCATGACACAAACCATGTTCTTTGATCATGTAATAAACTCTCCTCATGCATTAAATATCCTAGCTTGTCAATCCTTATGTTCTATGCACTATGAATAATTTAAAATTCCAACTATGTCGACCTCAAAATTAAATCTATCTCAAATTGTAACTTTTGTTTTCACTTGACAATCACTATGTTCTTCAGCTCGGTCATCACTATGTTGCTCAAAAATCACTATACTTTCTCACTTGGCATCAACATGCCCACTTGTCCAATACTATGCCTAGTCATAACTATGCTTCTTCATATATTTTCTTGGTAATAACTAACACTCAGCTTGAACTATTTTGTTCAGCTTCCACTTAAGTTCCTTAATCTTTTGTTTTAGCTCCTTCATTAATCATACAACACTAATACTTGGTCAATCTTATCCTTTCGACTTTTTTCAACTCTTAGCTTCATCCAACTATCGTCGTCACTTCATGTATTGATTGAACAATACATTATCTTATCAAGGACTTTTTGGTATGATTTTTTAGAGTTGTCCTTCTTGTTACTACCAATAGGGGTTTTCTGAGTTTTTAGTCTTTATGAATGCCCTCTTTTAAATAAAACCCTAGTTGTAAAGGGTTTTAGGTCAAAACCCTAGGTGAAAGAAAGAAAATCCTTAATTCTTTTATTTATTCATTTTCTTTTATTTGACTTAAGGAGGGGTTCTTTTTCTATGTGTTATGTTTAAGATACCTAGGTGTTATTGATTTAAGTCTTGACCCCATCCACCTTTTATTTTAATATGTATATGTTTTAAAAGTAAGAGTTATTTCTATGTAAAAGGAGGGGGTCCCAAATTTCATCTCCTAAGAATTTTTTGTCTTCATATCTTGTGGTCTTTTCCTTTTAATCAAATTTTGGAGCTATGCTTATAATATTTTGGGGCTCTCGTTTTAAGCACATGAAAATAATGAGTCTTTGAATCAATGGCATGTGTATCTGTGTTGGGTCTAATCTTTATATGAGAAAAGTTGCATGATCATGCCACATGGGGATAACAGGGCCAAGAACCTCTTATTTTGAACCCATAGTTATTGAAAGATCAACAGCTATCATTATCGCACTAAGTGTCCTTTCCCAAATGATGCTACAACACGATGTAGATATAATGGTGTAGATTTATGGGTTGTGTTAACTCAATATCTTTGGAAATTGATATAGTGATGAAGTGAGATGATGATACATGGAGCCAACTTTAGGTCTAAATTCTTTAGTGGGATCAACTCCAGTTAGGATTGGTTTTTCTTTAATTGGTCTGTGTGTAATTGTATTAGTGGAGAGAGTGAAGCGAAGTTGTGAGTTGTATGGTGGAGGAAATAGGATGTTTCCACGTAGATCAAATGATAGTTTTTTTTTTATTTCTATGTCACAATGGATCAATTTCTTTATGGTTTATTAGTTTCATGGCCTCTCAAAATATGATAGAGATTATGGCAAAGGAGCAAGGTTAAAACACATGTCTCATTCTATGAATAAGCTTTCCAATGGGACCTGACGAATCGGTCAACATGTGATAAATGATTGGGAAACATAGATTATGTCAACAAGCTTAGTTACAAAGTAATTATGCTCACTTTTCTAAAGGGGTAGTCCAAAAATCCATGTTGCTTCACTGAAGACTAGCTTTCCCATAGCAATGAAGCACAATGCTTCCATGTGTGATGTAGGAGCATCCTAGGCTGCCTTGTTATCCAACCCATTTTTGTTCATTCTACATGTTGATGCTGAGTTAATGTAGCTCTAATGGATGTCAAGTTACTATATCTCTAATGGATGCCAAGTTACTATAGCTCTAATGGATGTTGAGTTACTATAGCTCTAATGGATGTCAAGTTATTGTAGCTCTAATGAATGTGAAGTTATTGTAGCTCTAATGAACTTCAAGTTACTATAGCAATCTAGTGTTGACTAAGTGTTCTTTCATGTGATGAGTTACCTAGTGTATGTTGAGTGACTCTTCATGTGTTGAGTTACCTAGTGTATGCTGAGTGACCCTTCATGTGCTGAGTTTTCCTCTTTATGCCAAGTGTCAGCATTTGGATGTGATTTCTACTAGCTAACTTGTGGGTTTTATTTTGACTATGACATTTATGTTAAGACCTTTTCTTGGGATGTGTCCAGACCATTTTTGGGTCATCCTTCCTCTTATGTAATGTTCTAGAATGATTTGTAAACTATTTTGGCAAGTATATATATAGTGTTTAGGCTTAGATTTAGGGCAATTTTGGAGGGATTCTAGAGCTTATCTGGGGTTGCAAATTTGATGTTGGACCTTTGATCTTGAATATTTTTATATCTAGACATAACCCAAAAGGCCTTATAGTTGGGCATGTATGTTGATTATTTGATGAATCAATAAGTGTTTTCTCTTCTTCCTCCTTTGCTTTTTGTTTAGTGTGTTGTGTTTCCATTGAGTTAACTCTTGCAAGGTGGTTTGGATAGTTGGATGTGCCTTTGGCCTTAGTTATTCATCCATCCATGTGTTAGGTGGTATTAGAGCATGAGGTTTGTCCTTGTGGTGATTAGATCATGTAGAACCCTAAGTGAATTGGGTTGTAGGGTTGTATATCTATAGATTTGACCTATAACTTGTAAAGGGTTATGATCTTGTAGGAACTTGATTTGTAAAGATAGTTCAAGATAGAGGAAATGTTGATAATGCAATATTAGATACATTGAAACAAATTGCAGCCAGATTAGATGTTGTGGAGATAGTCCAGAGAAGAGGAGCACATCTAGATGATGTAAGTGATGATGAAGCAGTCGTAAAAACCTTAATCTAGAACCTAAACAAGACCAAGATAAAGCAAGGTTGTTGAGAGTGTTGTCTAGGGAAAATTCAAAGCTTGTTATAGAAGTTATTCCTTGTGATGGAAAATTGGAAACGAATGTTGTGTTAGATTGGATCTCTGATATGGAGAAGTTCTTTGAGTATGAAAATTCTCTTGATAATAAGATGGCAAAAAAATTTGTTACAAGCTTAAAGGGTCATGACTCATTATGGTGGGAGTATTTGCAAACTGATAGATAAAGGAGAGGAAAGGAAAAGATTAGAAGTTGGGTAAAGATGGTGAGCAAGGTAAAGAACAAATTCCTCCCTACTGATTACCAAGTTATCCTATTGAGAAAGATGCAAAATTTGAGACAAAGAGACATGAGTGTGAAGGAGTATACTGAGAAATTCTATAGATTAGACATCAAATCTAGACATGTGGATAATGATGTTGAGAAAATTGCAAGGTACATAAATGGATTGAGATCTAGAATACAAGATGAAATAAGTTTTGTGAAAATGGAAAGTGTGGAAGAAGCATACCAATATGCCTTAAAGGCTGAGGAGATCTTGATAAAGAAGCATGAACAAAGACAAAGAGGTAGAGGTGGTAGATTCTAGAGAGGCAGAGGTAGATCTTATTGTTAAGGTGGTAGATCTAAAAAAATTGTATTGGATAAAGGCAAATCTAAGTGAAAGAATGATGATAAAGGAAAAATTGAATGTAAAAGTGGTAATTCTTACTAAGGAGGTACTAATTCTTACTGAGGAAGAGGTGCTTCTTATTCTAGAGGTTGATTTCATGGTAATTGTTTCAGATGTGGTAAAGAGGGATATAGATCTTTTGAATGCAGATCCTCTAAAAGTGAGAAAGGTAATAGAAATTTTGTGATTCAAGGAGATGATGAGGGTTCGCCAAGTGGATCTAAGGCTGGAGAAAATTTGATGGTGAGAAGAACCTATGTAATAAGGTAAAGGAGAAGTATTTTCAAGAGAACATGTAAGATGGCTAGAAAATGCTACAAAGTAATCATTGATAGTGGAAGTTCTAAAAATTTGGCATTAGAAGAGTTGGTTACAAAGTTGCAATTTTAGAGGCTAAAGCATCCTAAACTCTATCATGTTTCATGGATCAAAGATGAGCATAAGATATTGGTAAGTAAGCAATGCCTTGTGAAGTTCAAGATTGGACATTACTTTGATGAATTTTTGTGTGATATTATGCCTATGGATTGTTGTCATATTTTGTTGGGTAGACCTTGGAAATATGATAGATATTTTATGCATGATGGAAGATTGAATCAATATACTCTTTGGGTGAATGGGAAGAAACAAATATTGCTCCCTCTAATTGAAAGTATAGATGAGGTTAATTGTACTACTATAAAAATTTGCATGGTTAATGGGAAACAATTTGAAAAGGAAATGAAAGGGAATCAATTTTGTTTTGCTATAATTCCAAAGAAATTGAGTTGTGTTAATAGTAACCAAGTGCCAAAAAATAATGTTAATTGAGTGTGTGTTAGTGGTGACCGAGTGACAGCTAGTAGTATTGACCGAGTACGAGAAAAAATTGCAAAATTGTTGAATGAGTATAAAGAGATTTTTGTAGAGGATATACCTAATGGTTTACCTCCAATGAGAAGTATAAGTTGTTGTATGGATTTGATTCCCAGAGCTACTTTTCTGAACAAAGCACCATACAGATTGACACCTCCATAGAATGAAGAACTTAATAGACAAGTGCATGAGTTTTCGCAAAAAATTTTGATCATAGAAAGCTTGAGTCCATGTGTTGTACCTATTGTATTAGCACCTAAAAAGAATAGAGAATGGAGAATGTGTACTGATTCTAGAGCTATTAACAAGATCACAATGAAATATAAGTTTCCTATACCAAGGATGGATGACATAATGGATTTTTTAAGAGGAGCAAAGTATTTTGCAAAGATTGATTTGAAGAGTGGCTATCATTAGATCAAAATTAGAGAAGGTGATGAAAGGAAGACTACTTTCAAGACAAAATATGGTTTGTATGAATGGTTGGTTATGCCTTTTGGTTTGACTAATGCACCTAATACTTTCATGAGGTTGATGAATGAAGTTTGTGATTGTTTATTTGGATGATATTCTGATATTCAATAAGACTAAGGAAGAACATCTTAAGCATAATAGACAAGTATTTGTAGAGGTTGAAAGAGAAAAAGTTGCTGATTAATCTGAAAAAGTGTTATTTTATGCAAGAAGAGATTGTATTTGGGATTGGTTATTTCATCTAATGGTTTGAAGATGGATCTTGAGAAGGTAAAAGAAATTTTGGAATGGCCTACACCTAAGAATGTGGGTGAGGTAAGATCATTTCATGGTTTGGCTAGTTTCTACAGAAAGTTCATAAGAAATTTCAGTTCCATTTGTAATGCTATGATTAAGACAATGAGAGGAGATAAAAAGGAATTTAAATGGACACATGGAGCTGATAAGAGTTTTGAGACTTTGAAAGAAAAAGTTTTTGATTTACCTGTATTGGCTTTTCCTAATTTCAATAAGGTATTTCAAGTTGAATGTGATGCAAGTGGTAGTGCAATAGGATTTGTATTGAGTAAAGAATGTAAACCTATTGCTTTCTTTAGTGAGAAGTTGAATGATGATAAAAGAAAATATTTTGTGTGTGACCAAGATTTTTATGCTATTGTTCAAGCCTTGAAGAAGTGGAGACATTATTTGATTCATAAGGAGTTTGTGTTGTATATTGATCAATAAAGCTTTACAATACTTGGGAATTCAACATAAATTGAATTAGTGACATATGAAGTGGGTTGAATACTTGTAGAGTTTCACATTTATTATTAAGCATAAGAGTGGAGTTACTAATAGAGTTGCTGATGCATTGAGTAGAAGACATTCTTTATTGACTGAAATAAAGGTTGAAGTTCTCGGTTTTGATGAAATGAAAGAGTTGTATGATGTTGATCCTAATTTTTTTGGGGTGTGGAGAGAGTGAAGAGCACCTATTTCATTCAAGAAGGTATGTTGTTTAAAGGTATTCAGTTGTGTATCCCTAGAAGCTCTATGAGAGTTAATCTAATTAAGGAAAAGCATAGTGGTGGGTTGGCTGGACATTTTGGAATTGTTAATGCATTAAATTTGTTGAAGGATAAGTATTATTGGTCACAAATGTATAAGGATGTTTAGAAATTTGTAAAGAGTTGTGAGGTTTGTCAAGTTGCAAAAGGAATGAGTCAAAATACTGGTTTGTATACACCTATTACTCTTCCTTAGAAAACTTAGAGTGATATCAATATAGATTTTGTTCTTGGATTACCTAAGACAGTGAAGGGGTATGATTCTATATTTTTTGTGGTGGATAGGTTTTCTAAGATATCTCATTTCACACCATGTAACAAGATATCAAATGTTGATCATGTTGCTAAACATTTCTTTAAAGAGATTGTGAGATTGCATGGATTACCAAGAAGTATTATTTTCGATAGGGGTAGTAAGTTTATTGATTATTTTTGGAAGACTTTGTGGAAGAAGATGGGTATTGAGTTGAAGTTTAGTTCTACATTCCATCCATAGACAGATGGACAAACAAAGGTTGTGAATAGAAGCTTGGGTAATTTGCTGAGATGTTTAGCTGGAGATAAGCCAAGTAATTGGTAAGTAGTGTTGGCACAAGCTAAGTTAGCATGTAATAATTCTATGAATAGGAGTACAAGGAAAACACCTTTTGAGATTGTTATTGGAATGTAGCCTAGAGTTATATCAAATTTGAGAGATGTTGTTGGTGAAGAAAAGAGAAGCACTATAGGAGAAGAATTTGCTGATTTTATGGAGTCTTTGCATAAGGAAGTGAAGTTGACGTTGGAACAAAGTAATCAAAAGTATAAGAAGAATGCTAATAAGTCTAGAAGACATCATGATTTTGAAGTTGGTGATGAGGTGATGGTTCATTTAAAGAAAGGAAGATTTCCTATTGGAACATATAGTAAGCTAAAGATGAACAAATTTGGACCTCGTAAAATCTTGAAGAAGTTTAGTAGTGGTCATCCTTATAAAGTTGAGTTACCTGATGACATGGATGTATCTCCTATATTAAATATTGTTGATTTTTATAAGTATCATGAGTTAGATGATGAAGATTATCCTAAGAAGTAGATTCAAGATGTTGAACAGATATTGGATCAAAGAGTTGGCAAGAGCACAAGAGGAAAAGATTTCTATGAATATTTGTGAAGTGGAAGAATAGGCCTATTGAAGATGCTTCATGAGTTTCTCAATCTAACTTAGATTCAACTCAGATTGTGACATCTCCATGTTTTAGGAGAATAATTTCTTTAAACCCCGGCTGTCTGATGCAGGAGCATCCTAGGTTGCCTTGTTATCCTGTTCATTTTTGTTTGTTCTGCATGTTGATGTTGAGTTACTATAGCTCTAATGGATGCTAAGTTGCTATAGCTCTAGTGGATGTAGAGTTATTGTAGCTCTAATGGATGTTGAGTTATTATAGCTCTAATGAATGCCAAGTTATTGTAGTTCTAATGGATGCCAAGTTACTATAGCTCTAGTGGATGTCAAGTTACTATAGCTCTAGTGGATGTTGAGTTACTATAGCAATCTAGTGTTGACCAAGTGTTCCTTCATGCACTGAGTTACCCAGTGTATGTCAAGTGACTCTTCATGTGCCAATTTACCTAGTGTATGCTAAGTGACCCTTCATGTGCCGAGTTTTCCTATTTATGCCAACTATCAACATTTGGACATGATTTCTGTAAGCTAACTTGTGGAATTTATTTCATTCGCGACATTTATGTTAAGATCTTTTCTTGGGATGTGTTTAGACCATTGTTGGGTCAGCCTTCGTCTTATGTAATGTTCTAGAATGATTTGTAAGACATTTGGAAAGTATATGTAGAGTGTTTAGGCTTAGAGTTAGGGCAGTTTTGGAGGGATTTTGGAGCTTATATGGGGCTATGAATTTGATGTTGCATCTTTAATCTTGAATTTTTTTGTATCTGGTTGTAACCCAAAAGGCCTTACAGCTGAGCATGTATGCTAATTATTTGATGAATCAATAAATTTTTTTACTTCTTCCTCCTTTGGTTGTTGTTTAGTGTTTTGTGTTTCCACTGTGTTAACTCTTGCAAGGTGGTTTTAATAGTTGGATGTGCCTTTGGCCTTAGTTATTCATCTCTCTCTATATCAATGTGTCCTTCTCATGCCAAGGTAAATGTGTTGCCACTTAAAGAAGATATAATGCATGAGTAGTAAATTAATGGCAATGACTTAATCACTTGATGAGGATCAATCACCCATCTATTTGAGAAGGAAAGGGTGAATAAATAGTCCATGTGTTATCACAACATAGTAGCATCTTTATGGTGATGTAGCATGATGCATCCATATGTCCCTCCCTCCCAGAAAGTGTTGGATTTTCAAAAAGGCTTGTATAGTTACTTTGGTGTCTTCTCATTGGTCAATGATCAGTCCCAAAGGTAGAGTGATATAGTCAATAGAAGTCAAAAGGGTTCTCGGTCATTTGATGCAAGGCTAAAATATAATCATGGTTGATGTTCAAACCTGAGTACAAAGTTGAGGAAAGGAGTTTTCTTCAGTATGGCAAGATGATAGTTATTACACATGATCTCATGTTAAATATTGATATAATAGATTTAAAGGATGTCATCTCATCTTATTTTTCATATACTACATGCTAAATTTACAAGAAGCAAATTACAAAGCTTGAGGGTTTACAAAATTAAAATTGGATTGCTCTAGAAAATCATGAATTGAACAAGTGTCACATTGTCCTCTGTGTTTTGAATTTGACAATTGGATTGCATAAGATTTTCTTTTTCCATAGGTAGGCCCTATTTTATGTTTTCAAACCTTAGATAAATCCTATTTGTGAGGATCATGTGCTCTGAGAAAAATGACTTTGAAGAAGTATTCTGGAAAATTTAATTATGAAGATAGGAGACTTCAGGATGATTTCACTGAGCAGCTACCTATGTCAAGGGAGGGTAGAGAGGCCACAAAGAGATGAAATGCATTAAAAAATGAAGTACAACTAGGTTTAAGAGACAAATATAAGAATGTATGTGACATGAACATCCCCACAAAAATTCTAGAGATTTTCATATGGTGGTACAGCTAGTCCAATGTAGGAAGCCCACTTAGAAATGTGTGGTAGTATGATCTAGGTAAACTGGTAATGCCTACTATTTGCCTAGATGTTGATCTACTTTTGGAGTTGATAAATAGATATGACCCTATATCACATGAAACCAAAGATATTTGTAGAGATACTCTATTAAAAATAGATATTGATTTAATCAAAGAAGCCTTTGGTCTTCTCCTAAAGATGTAACTGATGCTATAGATTTCACAGATGTTTAAAGAAGCTTTATATAGAATAGGTAAGGATGTGTAGTATAATTTGATAATTTCTTTCCTAAAAGAGTTAGATGGAGTAAATTTGACTCTCATGGCCATTTCATACATAATAGTCAATTGTGAGCACTATAATGACCCTCTAGTGAACACCCACATTACTCTATATCAAGTGTTAGGATTGATATATTGAATAAACTTCAGTAAGAAAACAATATGGATATGCTTGGGCATGCAGAAATATGGGGATCCTATAATTTATGACTTCCAAAGGTATTTGGAGAGAAAGATTAATAAAGTGTTGACATTTCTAGAAAAGGGAGGATCTATAGACTTCAAGTGTTACTCATTCTTGATGCATATGGCTCTCTTCTATAGCAAAGATTATTTTGCAGAAGAGATCGATCTTTAACTTCAAAGAGATAGAGAGAAATTACATGTCCAATTGTGGTCTACTATTATGTCTATGGATTGAGAAGGCTCAAGATTTTTATTGTTTGAAAACCAATCTGGGATTTTCCTAAGAAGAAATATTCTACATCTGGTCGATAGTTTTCCCCAGTCTCTAAAATTTTTCTTAAGACCTATTGGTTTTAATTCAGTGCCAAAGATGTGTCATTGGTGGGGGGACATATATTTTTACCCTTTCACTATAGTCATCAGAACATATGGCTTTCTAGGAAGGTCTTTTGGGCTTCCAAAATATGTTCTATTAGCAATTGGTTTCATACAGGGTAAACTTTAAGAAAGCCACCTCCAAATAAAGAAATAAAATATTGGCGAATCTTTTATTATTTTGAAAAAACAAAATTATTTCTATTAGTGAATCTCTCAAATTTTTATTCTAAATATGATTAATATTGGCGATTATTTTTGAATCATAATTTTTTTGTATAAAATATTAATGAATCTCAATAATAATAGGAAGTTCATTAATCCCCATGTAATATTACAAATTAAAATTGAACATTTTTTTACCTCATGGAATATTATGAGAATTGTTACATATACTGTAAATCAATAGTGAAAAATAAATATTGGTGATATATCCCTAAAGTAACTAATAATTATGATAATTATTGGTCAGTTCAATTTAATTTCTCCAATAATATATTATATTTAGGTAACTCAAATCTATTCATGTAATGAATATTGTGGCGAATATTTGAGTTTAAATTTTTTAATAAAATAACTTATTGAGTGATTTTAAATATTCTATAACTGAATTTTATAAAACTATGGCGATTTAGGTTGTATCAAATCTTAAATTATTAGCCAAATTAGTAGCCAAAAAATTCTAAAATTAGCTAATTTACGAATATTAGCCACTAAATTATACCCTAGTTTCATAGAAGTCATGAGACAAATTGCCATATTACAAGATAGTGACTTTCCCCTTCGGGAGGCTAGGAAGGGGACTTTCTTCCCAGAGTTAACAACCTTTCATCAATTTTCTGTTATCAAGGATGTAAGAAATAATTTGATTCAATTGATAAGACCCTATAACATGAATGTCATTTCAAAGAGGATGAATAACATTGAAGGGTTCTATGAAATGTTGATGCATAAAATAAACAAGGCTCCAAGGGGTAAGCATGAATTTGATTACTTTGAGCACATTATCAGAAATGAAGAAGATTTGATGGCTTGGAAAAGAAAGAAAGTGTATTGATGCATGTCTGAGGAGATCTTAGAAGAAATAAGAGAAAAGGACCCCAAATATGATCCACTCTTAAGATTGAAAAAATTTAGAGTAGAGAGTGAGGATACTTTTGGGAAATTTCCAAAGTATATATGACACCATGGCTAAGAAATTGGGGAGGGGAAGAAAAAAAAAAGTAACTGTTGTTCATAATGAAGAAAGTTTGAATGTGTTGTTGTAGTCCACTCATATAATCCCAAAATAAAGAAAGGGACTAGAGAGGGCCAAAGAGGAAGCACATGCCCATGATGGTGAACTAGAAAAAGATCTTGAAAATCTAGATTGATTAAGGTTGTATTAGAGAAGAAGAATGGGAGAAAGGCCTATTGATCCCAAAATAGTAGAAATTCCAAGTATGGAAGCTATAGTACTAGATGATCTAGCAAGAAGATCTCCATCACCTAAATCTCCCACACCCCTATAGTTTCTCCACATGAGAGGCACGGTGAAGATATACATGAAGAGAAGGAGGGAGAGGCTAATAAAGGGTAGGTTACCAAGGTACAAAACAATTTGGGGAGTTAGATTTTCCTTATGGAGATGATGATGATGATGATGAAGAGGAATACATTTATATTCCTAAAGAAGATTTTATAAGAGGAGAACTTCAAATCCCTAGAGCACCAATATTTGATATCACTATACAAGAGGTAAAGGGATTTTTTCCAAGAGAGCTTAGAATAGAGTCTTGTAAGGTGGATGTTCCTGATGAGGAGTTTTTTAAATCATTCCCCTTCAAGCAATTATTATGGCAGTATTTTAGGGAGGATTATCATAGGATGGTTAATGAGAAGAAGAGTCAAAGGCCATATGATGATCCTGATGACAATTGGAAAAGTGGTAGAGCATGAAGTGATGATCAAGTTTGATGTTATCATCCCAAAGAAGGGGAGGAGGATTGTAAAAGAATGACGAGTCCAATTTCTACTAAATCTCAATATTATTGATGCAATTGTATTTGATTCTATTATGATGGATATGAGGTCGAAGAAACCTAAAAGGGAGGTAGAGATATCCACCTCTAGGATGTACTACAGTGAAGACCTAGCTATCTTGGCTACTTGGTCTATTTCTCTTTCCCCTTCAGGTCAAACTATTGGGGAAGTCAGTGGAGTTGAGGGAAATTTGGTTTTACGCAGAGTTGAAGATGCTAATCCTACCAAGTCCACAAGGAATTTACAATAATGTGTGGCATATGTTCATAATATGGAAAAGGGAATAGAGAAGAAACATGAACAATTACAAGAAAAGTACAACCATTTGTATGTGTCCTATGAATGGAGAACAAAGGAAAATGTTGATTTATAGAGTAGAATAAGTTCACTAGAGAAGAAGATAATAGAGCTTCAAGTAGTAAAAGCATCCAGTGTGGATCAACCACTTGTTTCAAGGGAAGTCACTTCATCAAGGAATTTGAGCATGGTGTCTTTTGTTCCTATAGTTTTTCTAGCACCTCCTATTGAAACTCCTCCACAAAAGGTAAGAAGTAATGATGCCTTAATAAAGGAGTTCATGGAACTGCAGATGTAGTTAGAAAGTATACATAGTGAATCTGATTATAACAAACAATTTATAATCAGGATTACACTAATATTTTTGTTTGAGAGAATAAATTCAAAATTATTTAGAATTCATGAGGTATGAAAATTTATTTATTTAGCAATTAGTAAAATGGTGGATGATAGTATATTGGTGAAGCCCACATATCAAAAATGGATAGGGAGAATTGAGAAAATAAGGTAAATTGAACTTTGTGTAAGAGTGGACCTCAATTCTCCTCGAAATGCCATGATCACATTAAAAAATGCTAAATCATTGAGGAATTTTTCAATTTTACCAGATACCATTGAAATTAAAATGGTGGAATTAAAGGACTAGATAGAAGGCTTAAAGACTTTACCAACTTCAAAATATAATATATAAAAATAATGAATAACTTGGTTAGAAAGATAGTTGAACATGTGGACATGTCCCTTTTCCAAGAATGTATGTCCAAGTTGATCAACTCATAAACATTCTATGAGGGTTTTGAGAAAGAGGTCACCCAAGCCATAGTTAAATGTATTCCTTATAAGTAGGTGGTAGATCAAATCTTAGAACATATGTGGCCCTTTGATGATGAATTTGAAGAGTGGGTTAAGAAGTACATCCCATCAGAGCCTAAAGATTCTCCACCATAGAGATAATAACAAGGGAATATTTGAGAAAAGAAAAATCAGAAGGAAAAGGACATGTGGTTATGTGACTACAAACTACCACATCAACTTCTTATGAGGTTATCTTTTGATTGACCACTTATATAACTAATAGCTCATGTATGATGATGACATCTATAGAAATCTCTATGCCTAAAGCTTGTAGCAACTCACCTACATAAGTGAGTTCCCAAGGCTAGAGAAGGGTTTGAATTTTTATAGAAGGAATGTAGTATCTCTTTTCTATTCAGTCCATTACTGTATATTTTATCCATATAATTTGCAATGGAAATAGAATTTAGGAGGTGTTGAGTCCATCTTGATTTTTTCTCTTGTTAAAATTCATACTGAATTGTATGTTCTCAAAGCATAATAATACAAAGTGCATACATATTGGTGATTCAAGCTGGATTTTTTCTTTTATCTATGTTGTTTTCATTTTTATGTGTTTGGATGACCAATTTTTTTTGAATTATTGGTTATAATTCATTGAGAGATATGTCTTTCTCATTTCTTGTTGATAATCAAAATTATTGTGTAAATTATTTATATGAAGTAACAAAATTGAAGGTTTCATGGAAGTATGTCGATAATAATTAGATCTAAGGTTGAGTTCTAATATCTTCTTCACAAAAATGGGAAGATAGATCTAATATCATGTGTCAATTTTGTGAGTAAATAACCCAATGGATAAAGCATTGGTCATATATTAGAAATAAAAATCTAGATATAATACATGGTGAAATATTAATCAATCAAATTTTATAGTCTTTGTCAATGTTGATTTGAAAAGCTAGCCTACTCTTTATTTAGGGAGTCTTAGGGTTTTGAAGAACTAGATATTATTTGTCCCTTTTATAGTCCTTGAATTAGAATATTTATAGGAAATTATCTTCTTAATTGGAATTCATATTGCATAGCTATTGTTAAGAAGAAAATGAGTGATTCCAAGGTATACCCACATGAACCTTGCAGAATTCAAAGGGAAGAAGACTAACATAGTCTTAACAGTTCGCCCTGTTGATTTACTTTTGGAATACTTATCTTGGTTTTTGGATAACTCTTAGATACTCTCTACATTTTCAATAGGTAATTAAAATCTTGTCAAATCAAGAGCCAAAAAATGGCGACTTTGCTATGGATACACATTGGAAGCATTGTATAAAAGGTTGTAATGAATGTGTGCTAGATTGTGCCATATAAGTATCTTATCATTTAAAGTGTAGGCTCATGTTAGTATGCAAGGAGTTTTTTAGATCTATATTTGTGACCATAACCCTGATACAAATGTGACATTCTCATTGTTGGAAATAAGTCCTGAAAGTAAGTCATGCTTAGTGGAATCTTTGGTTAACCATTAGGTATGGTGGTTTGTCTCTCTTTTGTAGATTCTTGAGGTTTTTAATTAAAAAGTATAATCCCTTAATGGGTGGTGACTCAATAAAGGTTTCAAAAGCTAGTGCTATTTTAGTATTGTAAAAAATGGCTGGAAAAAGGAGAACTACTAGGGCCAATACCAAAGAAAACCCCAAGGTTCCACTATATGTGGAGTTACCGTAGCTTAATAGAAGAAATTGTGTAAAGAATAAGGAAGAATCTAGCTATACTTTGAAGCCTAGGGATAGTCTAGGAAATCATCCTGTGTATCAACATCTAGAAGAGAAGGAACCTTCATCTTTAAGTCTAGTTCTAAGAATACTAGATTTCTCAAAGACCTTTTCACAACTCCTTTTCAAAATGAAGAGGTTTACCAGGATAAAACAGTTTCATCAATAGGTGATAGAACCTTTTAGTTTGGTGGGTCAAAAGGAAAGTACCAAAATGTGGTATCAAAAGGTATTTAATCAATCATATCTAGTTTTGAACAAGTCCCATTCACAGAGAGAAACCTCATTGACCTTAGTGATCCCACCAAATCTAAGACCGCATCAACAAATCATGATGATTTATTGGTTGAAGTGGAAGCTCTTAGAAAGAAAGTTACTGAAGAAGATTCCAAGCACATATTCTTGGTGAAAGAAAAGGAAAAATTCATCATGAGTGCTCTTTTGGAAAGAGATAATCTTCTTAGAAGGATGGCTATGCTTAAAGATTAAAATAAGAGGTTGGAGGATAAATATACACCCTTACACTTAGATATGTTTGGAAATCTTGGAGAAATCCAATCCAAATTTTAGGAATAGGAGTGTGCTTTTCATGAGAAACAAGGACCTTTCATTACATAAGTCCATCCATATAAACCTATTTAAGACAATAGAGCTATTCCAAATGTAATTGACCTTACTACTAAGGTTATTGATAAGGGAAAACAAAAGGTTGTGGGAAGTCAAATTAATAAACCCACTGTTATACCCAAGGATGATCATGGTAAGTCTAAAATTGATTTTGAGATGCAAAAATCTAGAAAAGAATGAGAAGATTTGGCCAAAGAGTTGGAGAAAGCTAAGAATGAAGCTCGTGCTACAAAAATGAAGAGGAAGATCCAGTTCTTAAAATTTAGCTCTAGTTTAACCATGGGACAAGCTCAGCCTTCACAAAGTATGTCCTCTAATCCTATTTGTGGCCCAAATTCAAATAACCCAAGGATATCCCAACAAGGACCAGCCTCATTTTCCACTACATTAGGTCAGCAAGGTGTAGAGAAAAAAGGGAAAATAACTATGCAAAATCCAACTGCTAGACCCTGTTCTAAAATTGTCTTAGGATTCTAGAGAAAACCTATTTATATGGAAAGATATAAAAAAATTCCCTTCATGGGTAATCCTAGCTATCCAAACCCCATTCCAAATGAATTAAGAGATAAGGCCCAGAGTTTTATGGAAACAATGCAATTAGTGGTGAGGAGCATCTTAGGAAATTCGCTAATATATCAAATGATTATGATGTAGATCATGAAGATGTTGTCATGAAATTATTTGTGCATTCCCTCATACAAGACATTAAGGATTGGTTTAGAAGGCTCCCTAATGATAGTATTTGTTTATGGTATGAATTAGAAAAATGCTTTAAAGAGAAGTATGGAGATAACACCAATGCTAGTTTTGTTTTAAATGAGTTTAACAATATTAGGAAAAATCAGAATGAATCTACATTTGATTTTAATGTTAGGGTAAAAGCACAAACCTGTGTCACTCTTTTTAAGGAAAATGCTAACAAAAGTATAACTATTCAACTTTAATGATATAAAAGTGGTATTAATATTTAGAATTTGATAATGATGTAAATTAATGAAATGTGTAAAAATGTATGAAGTTTACAATTATTATTTTTAATTCTTATTTGGATTAAGAATTGATTTTTTTTAATTTTTTAAAGATGATTTTTAGTTGTTGGAAAATGTTGAAAATTAAGGGTCTAGTTCCCATCACAAAACTTTATGAAAATAAACCATTTCCCTTTAATCTATGATTATGTTACATATGACATATATAGTTAGTTGAATAAAAAATAAAACTTATTTTTTGACCTATATTTTCTCTTTTATAACAATTCAAATTTGTACTCACCTAAAATTGATAGTTTTCATCTCCTAGGACATTATTCAAAACAAAATAAAAACTATACATTCTAGAAGAGGAGTCTCTCCTCTAGAAAATCATATGTTTTTTAATTGTTTATTATATAATTTATTATTTCTTTCTTTCTCAAAATCAACATCTTCTTGAGTGTTAAAATACATACTTGTAGTATTTTTTAATCACAATATACTATATCTAATTAAAACACTATAAAATCTAGATGAGAATATTCTTGAGTTTCTGCTCTTAAAAATGGTGTTTATATGTTATTAAAAATATATCATTATAAAAAATAAGATTTATTGAAACTTTACTTTTCTGCAATAAATTGATTTCTTTAGTAATTAGACCCAAACTAGTATAAAAGATGCATTTAATAGACATTACGCATTGGAAAAGTGTAACAACTTATATAACTTAGCTAGAATGAGTTTATCTAGATCATACATTTGAACAAAATTGATTTTTAGTTAGAAATACTCATATTCACTCATTCTGATAAGTCAGCTTGAAAGATGACACAACTTCATACTTTTACCCATTAGATTCTAGAATGGCATGTACAAGTTATTCCAAGTCATGAAACCAAATCAGAATGTATGCCTAACCACATATTTCAATGCTTTTGATAGTATGATGGCATATATGTTGAACGATAAAGATCTTAAGATACTACGAGATGCTTTATGAGTTATTATAACTAAAGAGCCTTAAGAAAGTTGGGGAGGAGAGACGATCCAAAACTTTTCAACCCTAGGAGAAATAAGAAAGAAGGTAATAAACCTACTATAAAAAATAGCTTGAAGAAGACAAGATGAAGCAGATTGTGAATTTGTTGAAAAACATGAAACCTTCAATAGGAAATATAAATAAGCCTAATATTGGTGACGAACTACAATTTAACAAAAGTAACAATAGGAAAACTAGATTGAAAAATTACTTGTACAACAACCAATAGAAGGATGAAAAACCCATTGTTAACCCTGTGCAAGCTGAAAATGATAAAAATGCACTAGATCCATTGCAAAGGAATTCTATGAATGTTGCTGAAGAAATGTCTTGGTGTATGGTTTGTCAAGCCCCACATTCTCTTGAATATTGTTGAGTGGCTTAGTCAATTTATCTATCTCAATAATCACAATTAGAAGAAATAGTGGAGGATAAAAGGCATAATGATGTCATATGTAACATGATCAGTTCCCACTATGACTATGAAGATTCAGATGCAGAAGAGCCTAAATGGGATGTAAACAATCAGCAAGGTGTGTATGTTATCTATCATCAGCAAATTTTCTCAGATCATGAGGAGGAAGTTGATGACAAAGCATGTAACATGACATTAGACATAGGGGACATGAACTTAGGGAAGCTATCCAAGTAGGAAATTTACAAAATAACTGCAAAAATGGTCCCCCAAGTTTAGAGTACCTACAATTTGAGAAATAGGACATTGAATGATAACACTGGTAAATCATCTGGTTTTTTAATCAAGGATATTACCCATAAAGCAGTTGATACTAACAAAGGAAAGTGTCCATTGGTTGTTAAGGTAATGATTATTAAAGATAAAACAATGGGAACCCAAAAAGAGTGTGTCAGTCCACAATGATGATAAAAAGAAAGAACTTGTTGCAAAGGGACCTAAAATAGGAGCTCATAGCCATCATGAAACTATTTTTGAGAAACCACAAGAAGGTAGAGGTCTGGTTGTTAAATTTTCATTTTATACTCCCTTTGATATGATTATAATGTTATCACAAATCACTATGAAGGTTAATTTATTTGAAATGTTTAGAAAAGAAGATCATAGGGATAAGGCCTTAGCATGGTTGGGGAAAATTGGAAACAGTAATGATATTGAGATTGAAATACCTGGGGAGATAAGACCCAAGACTTGCCTAAAATTAAGAAGGATGAAGGGGTGATATCTCAAATACCCCAAATATACCTTGATAATTCAACTGCAACTTATATTGAAAACATTGACCCAATATTTTTTAGCTTGATAGTAAATGAAATTTTTTTAAAATAATTATACTTGACTTTGGTGCTTCAAACTGACAAACACTATTGTAAACACCTAAAAATGGCCATCTAGACTATCATCCCCCTTTCTAGCATTTTTGGATAATTTATCGATTGCTTATCTTTGATCAAATCATCAAAATATTATTTATTTGATTATAACCTATGGTTTTACCACTTTATTCCAAGTCTCTTATTTAATTAAAAGAACATGCTCCCTTTTAATTAAATAAAAATCCCCACTTCCCACTTATCCTAAGTGTTCACATATAGAGCATTATTCCTATTTTAAAAATAGGAGGAAAAGGCATTTCTATCTACACATGAATAGACAACTTTCCATGTGAGAGGAATCTTTTTTTTCTTTTTTAACTTTAATTTTCCTCCACACATTTCAAACCCTCTCAAAAGTCAACTATTGATTGTGATTGGTTGAGATGCTTGTGCACATGGATCACTCAAGATGTATTCTCCTCCCTTGATTATGCCTCTTTTGCCTCTTAATCTCTACTGTCCATTTTTCTTTAAAAGGGAGGGCCCTCTCCTCATTCTCTAATTCTAGGTCTCTCATGCTAACATTATTTTGTAGGATTTCTAGGTGCTTTTGGAGCTTTTGGATACTTGGATAATTCTTGTGTTTTGACATTTTAGCTTATCTCTCATTCTACTTGCATTACATCATACTTTTTAGATTAGTTTCCTTTATGCTTTATCTTAGTTCTTTTTGTTAGCTCTTGCATTTCATTTAGTTTAGATCTTGCATTTGCATTTCATTCATTGTGATTCTTGGATGCTAGCACTCTTGCTCCCATCTTTGAATCTCTCATTCTATGGTGCACCTTGCGATGGTTATATATCTTGGTTCACTTGAGGGCCACCATCTCATAGCCTTTGCATGTCATAGATAGAGATCTATAAGCCACCTCCTAAGATGCCCTCTTTCATAGGTGTTCTTGAGAATAATGGTTTATAGAAGTATGACATGTTTCATACACACAATTGGCATGTCTTATAATATTATTAAGTCCCTTGGTCTAAAGGTGGATACTAAACAAGGGAGATGGTATACCTTGGATTCAAGAGAGGTTCCTGTTGTAGGTACCATCAGTGCATTTCCATACAAACTAGTTGCATACTCTAATAGTGACCTTACTATGAGTGTCTTAGTAGTGGACATCCCTCTATTGTATGGTATGTTGTTGTCAAGAAAGTGGAGTGTTGCTATGGGGAGGAGCCTAAAATATGATTTATCCTTTCTCACTTTTCACATTAATGATAAATTTATTAAAGCAAATAGACAGCCTAGGGTAGCTCATATGATTGAAGAAAACATAGACAATAATACTACATATTTTTTGGACACTAATATAAATGCCTTCAGTGATGAAGTCACTATTATAGAAAAGGAGAAACCAACCCCGTCGATTATACATGAAGTATTTGAATGCTCTAACTTAGAGGGAATATCGACCATGAATTTTGATGGAGCTAACTCAAAGGAAGGGTTAGGGTTGGAGTGGTTTTTTTTTCACCAAACAAGAAAACTTTTAGATATTCCTTCACCCTAAACTTAATATGTACCAACAATATAGTAGAGAATGAGGGACTCCTTCTAGGTTTGAAAGTAGTTGCTAAACATGGGATGAGGAAATTACATGTGATTGGAGATTCTAAATTATTAGTGTTTCAAATCAAGAAAACATATGCATCCAAGAACAAAAGGCTCAAATAGTATAGAAATGTTGTTTGGGATGAGATTGAAGCATTTGATGCATTTGGGATAACTTGGATGGATAGGACAAATAACAAAATGGTTGATTTTTTTGCTAATGTGTATTTTAAACTAGTTGATATGTCTTTTGCAAGGGTTTCTAAAATTGAAACACTAACAAGGCCTTTGATACTAGACAACATTGAAAATTGGCAAGTGTTTGAGGATGACTGAGACATATTAAACTTTATCCTAAATGAAGATAGATATCATGGCCAAGAACTAGATTGTAGTGCAATAATTGAAAATGTGATTGGCAAAGATACAAGTGTGGGCCAAGAAATCTTGCAACTCAAGACAAACAAAGTACCCAAGGGACTAGTCGTCCTAGAAAGTGTTGTTGACCATTAGGATAGAATTCAACCAAAGATGAATGACAAAAAACTAGATGAGTTAGAAGAAGTAAATCTTGAACCACTGAATCTCCTAAAAGGATTTACATTGGCAAAACATTATCTCCCACCATAAGGAAATCCCTTATTGATTTGTTGAGGAAAATAGGCACATTTTTTCATGGTCATATGATGACCTAAAGGCATATAGAGAAGCTCTTTTTAAATATGTGATTCCTTTGAAAAAGAATGTCAAACCATTTAGGGAAAAATAGAGTACCATTAGTCCCACATTAGCTCCTAAGATGCAAGAGGTATTGATGAATTTTGGAGATGGAGGTATTATCCAACCTATAAGACATTCTACTTGGGTTTCAAATCTAGTACTAATCAAAAAGAAAAATGGAGATACTAGACTATTTGTGGATTTTAGGAATCTCAATGTTGCTTCCCTAAAGGACACATATGGTTTACCAAACATGGAGGCTATGCTAGAGAAAGTGACAAGATCAAAACTGATGTCCATGATGGATGGTTTCTCAAGATATAACTAGGTGTTGGTGGAAGAAACTAAGCAATACAAAACTACTTTTACAACACCCTAGGGCACATATGCGTATGTCAAAATGCCTTTTTCTTTGACTAATGCAAGGGCAACTTTTCAAAGAGTCATAGATGTACAACTTTTGTTGAATTCATATATAATTTTATGATTGTGTACCAAGATGACCTGACTGCAAATTACAAGGATGAAAAGACCAGTGTAAACATTTGGAAAGAATTTTTTTGAAGGCCTTAGAGTATGAGGTTTCACTAAATCCAAGGAAATGTACATTTGGAGTGATAGAGAGTAAACTCTTAGGTCATATAGTGTCTAAATATGAAGTAAGAATCAATCTAGAGAGGGTTTTTTTGATTGATAAGATCCCTAAACCTAATAATTTCAAAGGAACCCAATCATTTTTTGGCCAAGTAAAATTCCTAAGAATATTTGTAACAAACTTTGTAGAGATCAGTAAGCCTATCTCTAAAATGCTCAGGAAGGAAGCATAGATCAAATGGGAGGGAGAACCTTCTACAGCACTCTAAAATATTGAGGATGCTATTGAAAATGCACTAGTGTTGAGGAACCTAGACTATAGTAAACCAATGCATATATTTGCATTTGCTTCTTTTCACATTGTTGTTGCAATGTTTCTCCAAAAAAATGAAGAAGGTTTTGAGTAGCCCATTTAATTTTTAGTAAATCTCTTCAAAAATTTGACTTCAAGTATGATATAAATGAAAAATAGGCATATGTCTTAGTGAAAGTAGTGAAGGTTTTCAAATGCTACTTGGTTGGTGATATAGTTATTTCTTTTGTCCCAAGTGTTGTAGTTAAAGACATATTATCTTAGCAAGAGGTCAATAGTAGGAGGTGCAACTGGATCAACATGATACAGGAATTCAACATAGACATTAAGATTAAAAAATTGGTGAGTGGCCAAGGTTTCGTGAAGTTAATGGCACAATCCAACTTGGATGCAAACCAAATAAATATTGTGGATGATGATCATCACCCTTACACCTATGATATGGACCATTGTGAATGGTATAAGGATGTCATTTATTACTTGCAACACATGATTGCTCCACCCAAGATGAATGATAATGAGAAAAGATCTTTGAAACTACAAGCCATAAGGTATATTATTCTTGATGGTAAGCTCTGGCAAAGAAATCATGAAATGGTGTTTTTAAAATGTGTAGACTAGGAAGAATTAGTTTGAATTCTAACTAAGATGCATAATGAGGTATGTGGAGGACATTATATGGCTAGAACAATAGCCCGTAAGGTGTTGAGATCCAAAAAAAATTTGGCCTACCTTGTTCAGAAATGCTCATGAATTGGTAAAGAAATGTGACCCATGTAAGAGATTTTTTGGTAGGATGAAGTTTTTTAGCAATATGTCATTACAACCAATGGAAGTTCAGGCACCTTTCCAATAGTGGTGGATTGACTTCATAGGTTAGACAACCAAAAAATCAAGTATTGGTTACTCATGTGTTCTTGTTGCTATTGAATACTTTATAAAGTGGATAGAAACCATCCCAACTAGATGATCAACAAGTAAGGTTGTAAATAATTTCATGTTGGATAATATAATCACTAGATTTGGGGGCTCTATTGGTGTTTTTCAACTATTGAACAACAAATGCTCAATAACAAGATAATAATACTCACAAATCTAGGGACTAGCTACTTCCTATTCACAATTATGTATGCATATTATTTGGATCCAACTTCAACAAAACCAAGACTATTTTTCTACTCTCTAGGCTCTGCGAAACCAAGGTGGGTATACCTAGGGGATGATTCAAATGAATGTTGTTGTATGAGAATCCTTTTAGTTTCATTCTGATTCTCATCTCTTATCTCTGACATATACATAGTTTATCCATTCCTTGACATTTTATGATGATATACATCCCTTATAAGTAGATTTGGTCACAATTCTCCTTAGGTTTACAAAGATTTTTGAAAACAGTAGCTATTTAAGATTCAAAAATTAGATGTAAATGAGTGTTGACCCTCTTTGAAACTCTTCAAATGGTAAACCAAAATTGATTTTTATTTTAGAATTGGTGCTTATTCATGATCCCTCTATCTACATATTGTACTAACTAGATCAATACTTTATCCATTGGGATTCAAAGTCTACTTCAATTTGTAGATCTAATTGATTGCATTACAACCAACACTATCAGCAATTCTTATTAGAATTGATTCCTATAGACATCCTTCCTATTACCTTAGCAACCCTATCAAATTCACTAGAGCATTTACTTATTTCATTGAATCAATAGGAATAATGAATTGACATAAAATCTAAATGAATTGCATTCAACTGGACAAGCTTCACTCACACAACATTAGAATGACTAGGTAATAACAATGGAGACAAAATTCAACAAGAACAGATATAGGGATAATTCAAATTTGTATTGATCTTCTTTGAAAATTGTATACAATTGTAATAAAACTCAAAATGACTCTAGAAAAAACATTAGACCCCTGTAACATCAATATATTCCCAAGTTTTGCAGAGAAATTGCATCATAAGTTTTGCACTAATAAACTGGATAGAACCATATTCAATATAGACCAAAATTATCAATGAAATTGGACCATTCTCTAGCCTTGGAATCTCACTTAAATAGAGTGACATGCAACAAGATTTAGGCATAGAGAACTGATAGATGTCAACTAGACAAAAGATATTTACATTTAGTTATCACAAAAAGATAAAAAATTGTGTAACAAAAAAACTTATATATCAAATTATTCTTTTGGTAGGCCCCTCTTCTGTTACATTTTCAAATGCTGCAAATCCCATGATTGATTTTTAGTTATTTTGAGTCCTCGACATGTGTAGTTATCAAGTTTTCCAATGATGTGTCAAGCTCTAATTCCTACAAATTTACCTCTACTCTTGTATTTCCACTTGCATCATCATGTACTACAAAGGTGACAGTTATATTTGGTTTCATTTCTACCACATCATCCATCTGGCCCAAGGTACTTTCCACATGAGGTGATTTCCCTTCTTTGTGTTCTTCTCTCCTCTGATCTTCTGTAGGTGTATCAATGATCTATATTTCATCTAGATTCATCTCATCATCATCACTCTCAACCTCTTCCCGTTGCTCATTAGAAGCAACATCAACCATCCACGTGTCAAAGAGGGTGTCATCTAGCTAGTCAAACTATAGAATATCACTTTTTTTTTTATCACATATTCTACCTCTTTATCAATACTCAAAAAAAATTTCTCTAAAGAATCAAAGAATAATTGGGCCTTCACTATTTTTTCAATTGTGGTTGCCCACCATGCATGTCCTTTTTCATTTATGACTTCATTTATTCTTAAACAAAATAGATCATCTAATTCTTTAGATCATTCATCTTTATTTTTCAATTTATTTTTCTTATCCAAAGCAAGTGTGAATAAATCATATTTCTTACTCTTTTACTTATCCAGATAGCTAAATATTCTTCTTTGTAGCTCAACTCTTTTATCATCAAATTTTGGGAGATCATGTGCAAGATCATAAGTTATTTCAATGTGATCAAGTGAAGACCTTATGATAGAATAGCACAAGAATGTGATTTCCTTTCTCCTCTTACTCCACTTATTGACAATAGGTTTCAAGGCCTCATCACTTGTTTTTATTTCATCCCATATGTTTATTACTTTTGCTAATTGATCATAAAACAATGGCCATTCAATTTTATCAACTAGATACATGAGAGCCTTTCTTAATTTGTCCTCATATTACACATTTAACTCTACATGTAAAGGCCACAATTTTCTCTTCTCCTCTTCAAAGTCTTCAGTTGTATAATATTGTGGCCTTTGTGGTGTATCAAGGATCTCAATAAGAGGAGTGGATTTAAAAGGTTCCACTGGTGGATGAGGGTATGTGATCTAGAGCCTAGTAGGCCATCCCAACACCTTACTCTCAAGTTCAATTCTCTTTTGAACTCCTTTATTATAGGCTTCTAAAACTTTTTCATATTTACTCTACAGTTTAGACATTACCTTCTCTTCTTTCTCTGCAGTAGCCAGAACTAAGTGAGATGTTCCAACATTCATATGTACAACCTCTGCATGGGTGGTATCTACCACTCTTTTTACAATGATACTCCCCATTAAACGAGTACCATTTGGCTATGATGATATAGCTCTAGATATTTTCCTTAGTGACCAAATAACTAAGGCAACCTGGTCTTCACTAAAGGTGGCACCTTTTATTTCCTTCTTATCTTGATCATGTAAATCTAATTTACTTCAAATAGAATTAAAAACTAGGGTATCTTCTATATCCCAATTGGGTAGCAGTAGAATATTTGATGTTTTCACCTTTTGTCTCCCCTCTTTAGGTGTTATATTTTGTAACTCTTGCATCATTTCATCTTTGACTTGATTTTACATGGCTGCCTCCTCCATTTCTGGGTGCTCAGTCCTCAATTTATTACACCTTTCCTCATATTTTCTCATATTTTCTCTCCATGCAAATTGGCAGAATGCTCTTGTTTTAACAAAAATTTCATCAGACAACAATTCATCGCTTGCCTATTCTATTATAGGATCCAATTCCCTTCCTCTATAATCTACCACTGTCAAATCAAGGCTTGGCATTGGAGGCTCTAGAAGGTTTCCTTCATCTAGCTCTACCTGTATAATGAATACTCCTCCTTGTGACCCCTATTGTTCAACCTACTCTCTAGTAAAATTTACCTCTTTAATCTGGAAAGGGGATTGAGTGGGTGAATATTTCCCAATGTGAGGACCTTGTTCTTTCATTATTTTTTACCTCTTAGGAGAGGGCTCATCAAGTCTTTTTTACTAGACAACACTAGTGGATCCTATTATTTGTTTTCCTTTGTCCATAGTGGTCTTCTTATTTTGGATTATATTATAGCCTAATCTTTTTTGGATAGTCATTTTCCTAGCTCCAACATTGGGAGTAAATGCCAACTTTTTCATAGCCTCTCTGGCTTTATTAGGATAAGCATTAATAAAGAATTACTTCTTCTCATTCATTGTTTCCATTATCTCAGGAAAAATTTTCATGAGTTTTCTTATTCTATCTACCTTTATTTTTGCATTCTTGATAGGTTGATAATCGTTATTAAAACAATGTATAAATTCCAAAACTCTTGAAAAGACTCTCCACTTTTCCTTTTTGATCTCTTGCTCCTACAAAGAGAACTTATTCCTTATTATGTCTTTAGGGTAATAAGTCTCATGTTTTATTTTACCCAACTTAGCTTTGTCTCTAAAAGCCAAGTCATAAAAACCCTTAGTGTCACAAAAATGGGGATGAGACATTGCCATCTTATATTGATCTAAAATTTTGTACAAAAACAACCAGCCTCCCTTTGTAATAACAAAATGGTGGGCTACAGTACAAGTTGGTAAAATTGAACCTCTTCCTCTTTTCACCAAATGTTTCTCCTCCAATCCTCCCAGCTGCCATAATATCTTAGCTATTCATACCTTCAGTGGCACTTGGTAAGACAAAATATGAGGAGTCCCTTAGAAACCATAAACTCAAGTAACAATAGAAATAGGGTATGGTATAATGTCTCCCTAGTTATGAGATACTTTCAAACCAGATGGGTTTTCCATGGGTCTAATAAAATTTACTAGTGCCTTAAGCACTCTAGGATTGTCACTTATAAAAAGGCACCTCAACTTTGAGGCAAAATACCTATCAAACCTGACAAAATTGGTATTTTCTACATCCCAAGTCATGTTTTCACTCCACAACTAAACTAGCAGAGCCTCTCCCTCATTATCTCTATTCAAATGCATTTCTTTACCAAAATATGTTGCTCCATTGAACAAAAATGTGTGCATTAGCAAAGAATAATGACCAAAAGTTTTTTCAATCTTGCCTTTAGCAATTCCAACTAACCCTATGTGGATTTTTTATGCTAAGTAGGAGGTGAAATCAAAAATTATATCAACACCAAAAGAAGAAATTTGATTAATCATATACATGAAACTTATAGGCATAAAATTCTATTCATCTTCCCCAAAAACCCTACATAGAGTCAAGTATATTCCATAACCCAGGAAGTGAAATATTCCTTCTTGAAAGGCTCCCTATAGGAGGTTGTAATCATAGGCAAGTTTCCAATTGTGCCTATATGTGCCCTCAGTGCACCCTCCCTGATTTTATCCTTTTTAGACACATATTCTTTTTCTAGTGTCATGGCCAAACTATGGGGGCAAAAACACACACACTTTTTTTTTAAATTATAATTATTAATTAAAGTGCTCTAAGATGAAATGATTGAGATAACATTTTAAGTACAGGTTCTCTACATTACGTCTTAAGATTATAAACATGAGGACGATTACATTGTTAAGATTGATATTGATAAACTTATGTTCTTACATTTCTTATACAACATTATAGTAAAAGTTATTTTTTAAAAATGATGTAGATGACTACAAAATTAGTTTAATGAAACAACTAAGCAAATAACATCGACATTAAAACTTATTTTAAATAGACAATAACCTAAAGTCTAAAACTAATTAGTACTCAAAAATTCAGACTTACTTCAATACCAAAACTAAATACATTTAAAAATTAATTAAAAGAAATCAAATCTAAATTAACGATTATATTCATAATATCTAACAATTGAATGAATCAAAATCGAAACTAACTTACATCTATAATTTTAAATTAAGACTAATTGATTTCTTATTATAACCATTACTTAATTAACATTATATCTACTATTGATTTTTAAATTATTTAAGGAAACTTTCTAGATCTAATATTTTTTTTATAAGCAACCAAACTAATCTATTAACTAACACTTAACAAAATACAAGCAACTAAACTAAATTAATTTTAAACAAAAACTCTTTATGAATTAACATATATCTTTAAACCAATTAACATTAAAACAAACATATTAATCAATTAACTAAAATTATTAATATTTAACAAATAACAAACAATAACTAACATAAAACTTTAACAAATTAACTAACTTAAATACTAACATGCTAAAACTAAAATAAATATTAACTTAACTACTTACTAACAAAAGAATGTAAATTAACTTAACATATACTAACTAACTTACATTCTAACATAATACTTAAACTAAAACTAACTAATTTAATTTAAAAACTAAACTAAACACTATAACTAACATCATAACTTAATCTAACTTTATTAAAAAAAAACAACAACTAATCTAACACCCCTCCCCCCCATACCCTAAGCCACCCCTACATCCCCGCCTACATCCTACTCTACTCCACATTTCAAGTCAAACCCTACCCCACACCCCCATTGCATCCCAGGCTGTGCTTCCCAAGCACTCCACTTGGGACAGCGTGTTGCCCAAGTGGGAGGGGCCGTGCAGACAAGGAGGCGGCGGTGAGTACAAGAGCTCAGAAATAAAGTTGAAAATAAATGAAATCTCCTTACTCCAAAACCAACATTCCTAAGGAAGTTAAAACTTGCACCAAGTCAGGGAGGGTAGTACAGGGGTGACATCATCCCATGTGATGACATTTGACTTGCAAAACAATTAAAACATTTTTTAATCCTCCCTCCAAACTGATGTCCACCAAAGAAGGAAAAGCATTGATGTATTAAATTTTTATAGGTAGCAATAGATATTTTAGGATATTGTATAGTGTTTATTTAGTTATGCATAATCTTTTTTATTGATTATTAATTTCAAATTTAAAAACAAAAACAAAGAATCATAGAGAATATTCTCTGTTGCACAAAACTATTTGATTGCCTCTCCCACACAAAAGGCAGAGAGTTTTATTCTTTTGCAACTCTTTTTTTTTTGATGAAAATTTTCTAAGTATAGAAATTTCAAGGCAAGTATATATATATATATATATATATATATATATATATATTTGAAATTGATTGATTTACCAAGGGAGGTTTTTTTTTTTTTTCAATAAATCTAATAGGACCCATTTCAAATTAAATATGCCAAGGACTTAAATGATCCATTTTAACTATAATGCAAGAATTGATTTAACTCCATTAATCACAAAACTAATCTTACATTCATAATAGAATTTTTTTGTTTCTAACCTATAAGAAAACTTGAAATTTTACTAAATTAAATCGACATCAATTTCATCCTATTTTTTGATATGCATCCATCTAATTTAAAATTTTGATTGAATCACATGAAAAAAAATTATACTCAAACACCAATTTTATTGGTAAACCTGATTCAAAGGCTCAGCCGGGAAAGAATCAGGAAGAAAACCCGGCTTCATTGCCATTTACAACAAAGTTTAAAATAAAAATTACATAGGATATCAATCCCAAATTTCAACAATTTAATTGAATTTTATTCATGATCCTCATGAAGGGATTTATATTATTTTTTCCAACACATTTCTAGAACCATGGATGGAACAGAATTCTGATCAGGTGACAACAAGCATGACCAAGAAACATTCAACCATGCATATTCACACAAGGTTTTCACAAAAGGATTCACAATGAATCAAAACTAGGGAAAGGTGGATTCTTCCAACCAGGAGAAGTCAAGCACAACACCAAACAGATGCCCAATCGGGGCTATTAACCAAGAACTTTCGTTCTTCCATTTCAACATACCATAATCATACAAGGTTTGTGCTGACAGGTAGGGGCCCATAACACCCTGCCCTTTCTAACTCTTCTCATCCTGAGAAGAGACTCTACACTGGTTGGAGTCTGACTAAACAGACCTTTCCCAAAATTGGTCACTTCTGCCCTATCCAAAGGTGAGTAATACCAAAACACCCATGCAAGAAAATCTCAAAATTTCAACATAAACATGAAAAGAAATCATCCAAAATAACATGGTTTTCAAATCTTCCCAACATACCCACAAACATACAAACATTCAAACAACAACAAGGTAGCATAAGCATGAAACAAGAATGAAATCTGAACAAGGGAGATGAGAATTCCTACCTGCACAAAGAGGTAATGGAAAAAGAATAAGTTTGAGTAGAGCTTCCCTTTCCTTGCTTCAATCTTCAAGAACTCCTCTCTCAATGTAGAGATTGGGTAACAACCTCAACTAGTCCAAGAAAGGCCTCTAAATAAGCCTCAAACTCAACCACCCAAAAGGATCCATAACTTCTCCCACCCACTTACAATTCTAGAAACTCCTAACTCAACCCACACTATGGTTAAACACTAAGTGGAGGTGGGGTGAGACAACTCATGGTAACCACTTGCAATTTTCGCACATAAGCAAAAAGAGACTTTTTGAGTGGCCTCAAAAGTCAATAAAAGGGGCTTAGGGGTTGGAAAAGACCCCTAACCCATACCCATACCCTTTGGGTATAAAAATTCCATGTTTTAAGCCTTAGGAAAAAGGTTTAGAGCCAAACAAAATCTAGGAATAAAATAGGACCATCTAACAACTCTAACAATACAGATAAAGCACTAATCTGAATTAAGGATGACTAAACTTGATTAAGAACCCAATTAGCAAACTGACACTAACTTAAACCAACTAAGGTCCAAAGGGGTACACAACTAACCCTAATCAGCACATTGAAGAGCATACACAATTCACGAGTGTCAAGTGACACTAAAAGAACACAGTTTACGAACATTAACATTTACTGATCACGAAAAGATACATACATACATCTCATAATACAATACTTGAATTACGAACAACAAGTTTCCAAAATTAACACATAGAGAATAGTTTTGTTCCTTCGTCGATTTCCTCGGCTAAAATATCTGCACACATCAGTAGTCTCGTAAAATCACATGTACATATGTATATATATACGTATCAGGAATCACATAAATTAAAATGTACATCAATAAGGGTTTCTTCATCCTACTTAATTATTAATCATAAAGATTCCAAAAATCAATGTGTTAATCCTTCATTTTACTTAATTCATCATCATACATAAACATAAAGCCTTAAATGACAAACATCAATATATCTGAAAGTAACATCACATAACATGAAATCATATAGTATGTTCTAAGTATTAGATAATGTCTCGACATCTCGAGTTGTGAGTATCAAAATGATAAAGTAACCACTAAGGCTACGAAGGGTCAGGGCGAGGCCTCACATCTAGACCTTGTAGGTCAATGGGTATATGAGAATCTGATAGTGGTGCCAGGCCAAATACTTCCCTAATTTCCGTAGGGCTTATTGTGATTAGGCATTGATCATTTTTTCTTCTTATGACACTAATTACTGGGTCATATTTTTTAGCAATAGTCATTAATAAATCAGCATTCATGAAGACACTAGGGACCACTAGTTTTCCCAAGTCAAAATTCCAGATATTGGCATAAGGGGCAAATAATTTTCTTCTTGAGAACCATTTTTTAAAAAAGGGTGAGCCTTGTTTGAGCAATTTTGGCATCCCTAATCCAATTTCCTTTATCATACAATCCATCAGCAATTTTAAGCCTAGGGTTTAAAGAAATTAATTTATTTACTTCAAGAGTCCCATTTGTTGATACAGGTAACAATTCTAGGAGATCATCATGAATGTTTCTAGCCAAGTAATCTTCTTGACCAAAGAAAACCTTCTTCAAAGGCATGGTGGATACAATTTGTAGAAAACTAGAGTACTTAAATATTTATAGTGAGAACAAGGACTTACTTGATTCTTTCCTACTCTTCTCTGCAATTCTGCAATACTTCTACAAACAACTAGGAATCCTCTCACGTCTTGATCACCCCAAGCGCAAGTTTTGATAGCTTTGAATTCTTTTGGAAGTTTGGAGATTTGTTTGTGTGTGAAAACATAGCAAGATTTTCTACAATATATCCTATTACTTGTTCACAAAAAGAGCCTTCATTCTTCATAAATAAGTTGTAAGGCAAATAGGGTGGCACCACATTTGGATTTTAAAACTATGCTATCGATCTCCAAAAATATGACAATCCAATAATAAAACTAGGGATGACTCATTTTCCACTTACCAAGCTAGAAATAAATCCAATAAGATTTCTCCACATAAGCTTTTCTTTTACTATTGGTGGCTTTGACTGGACCCACTAGCACTTGAGGACACGTTTCACCATGTCACTATGTCGCCATACATAAAAAGTAAGCATTTTTCCTATGTGACATAGCAATAGCCATTGATGCCATCTTAATCTAATGATGTCCATTTGATCAGTGATTTAATATGATTATGGTGGGCCCCTCCTTTTCTTACTTTGGTAGCTATAATTTTATCATTAAAGAAAAAGAAACTCCTTGTAGCAACAAAGCACCCACCTTTGATGTGCATTTGATCTGGTAGTGTGGAATCTACATTTATTTTACTTTAACTATGGTGGGTCCATGTGTTCCTTTCCTTAGTCACCATGTCATGTTAAATAATTAGTGTGCAACTCTTGATAGCGACTTGGCAATAATCGTTGATTTAACTTTAATCCAATGATCAAGATTCTTCATCTCTTCTTTCATTTCAGTGTGATTCAACATCATGTGTGTCTTGGAAATATTCTTACATGTTGGCCAGTCATATAATATTTTAATTATTTCTTGTGCCACCATAAAACAGAACCTTTTCATGTTTCATCTTTTTCGGTAAGGCACTATGTTGCTACCAACAAAAAATAAGGATTCTTCGATCACGACATAGTGACCTCCCATATTTCTTGCAAACTTTGGTGCACAAAACACACCCATGCTCAAATGATGTTAATGTGGCAAAGTGATGACATGGCTTGTTGTTGATGAAGGTGATATGTGGGACCCACTTTTTAGAGTTGTTGTTGCATTCCCTTTTTTTGGCAAGGCACTATGTTGCTACTGGCAAGGCACTTTCTTTTTTTATCACAACATAGAGACATAGAACTTATTCTAATTTTTATATCTAAATCTATGAAAAAAATATTTTGCAAAAATTAGACCAATAATGGCTCTATGTAGGGATGATAGACTACCTATGTCTATGCAAGAATTTAGAATCTTTGGTTGAACAAACCACATACTTGACAAGAAATGACAACTTCTGAGAGAGAAACCACACCAGAAGAGAGCCATGCACAAGAACTATACACAGACCAACAGAATATACAAATGTATAGAAAACCTAAAACTACTATTCATGGATAAAACAAGTATTTCAGCAGAAATACCTCTTCAAGAACTATTCATGAACTAGCAATTCAAGAATGTTACCTAGTAAATCCTTTAGCAAATAAGAATCTTCTCCCCATAAAACTTCAATTAGACAGGGACCCAACCATATAGGGTCAAATTTGCCATGTTTTCCCTTATCTTCAATTCTTGCATTCCACATGAGGACCAAATCTTCAGTTTCAAATTTCTTACTAATTGTTCTTCTATCATATAGTGTCTTGACATGTAGTTGTAACTTTTGGTTCTAAAGAGATGCTTCTCTCCTAGTTTTTGCTAATCCTAAAAGCTCATCCAACCTTTATTGAATATCATTAGTAACATCTTCATCATACAACTGGAAGTAATTATAGAACCCTAGTAGGTTATTCTAAGTCATCCTTGCCTAAATTCGATACACAATATCAAAGAGTACTACACCAATGGCTTTCTTCATAGTCGCCCAATTAGCCCATATTGCTAATTGTAACTTGGAATCCCATGCCTTCTTGTTATCATCCAAGGTTCTCTTAATAACTTTTATCAAGCTTTTGTTTATAGATTTAGCTTGTCCATTTCCTTGTGGATGGTAAGCAGAAGATGTTGATCTTGTTATCCCATACTTATCATCAAATTTTATAAATTCCTCAGATCTAAAGCACATTGCATTATCTATCACAATTTTTTGTGGGCAACCAAATCTTGAAATGATGTTATTGAGAAGGAAATTGTTTACAATCTTACTAGTTGCATTTCTTGTTGGAATCGCCTATACCCACTTTGTGAAGTAATCAGTAGCAACCAAAATACATGAATAACTAGTGCTAGAATTAGGAGAAATTTCACCTATAAAATGAATTCCCCATTGCTGAAATGGTGCTTGAACTTCAATTGGCTTTAATGGAGTATTACCTAAAAAATTTAATTTACCTGCAAACCTTTGACAGGCTTCACACTTTCTAACCATTACCTAATCATCTTTGAAAAAAGATGGCCACTAGAATCTAGCTCTCATTACCTTGTGCACAATGCTCTTTGCCATATAATGTCCTCCACAAACTCCAATATGCATCTCATTCAATATGTCTATTGATTTCTTTTGATCAACACACTTTAGCAGTACTTCAAAATTTATCCACCATAAGCTATTCTAAACAATAATATATTTGATGGCTTGTAATTTCATGCTTCTCTTTTTATTTTTAGTCAAATGAGGAGGAGCTTCCATGTGTTTTAGATAATGGATAACATTAGTATACCATTCATAGTGGTCCATATCACACAAACTTGACTTTAAGTCATCTGTCACCAAGTTTATTTGATTAGCATCCAAATTGGACTGAGCCATTAGCTTAGCTAATCCCTAGCTTCTCATCAATTTTTCTATCTATATTTCAAAGTTAAATTCTTGGATCCTATTAATCCATCTGCTTCTTCTACCTGATACTTATTGTTGAGAAAATATGTTTTTTACAGCAACATTGGCTACAAATGCAATGACAATGGCACCTATCAAGTAGCATCTAAAAGCCTTAACAGCTTTTACCAAGGCATAATCCTATTTCTCATTAATCTCATATTTCAATTCAGAAAGTTGCAATGATTTTCTAAAGTGCAATTGGTTGTTCATATCCTTCCTCATTCTTCTACAACAAGATTGCAACTACAGCATGGAAAGATGCAAAATAGAATGTGTGGATTGGTTTTGTGTAATCTAGAGTTCTAAGGACTGGAGCATTCTTTATGATAGTTTTAATATCCTAAAATGATAGTGAAGTTTCACCATCCCAGTTGATAGTAGCTCCTTTCTTAAGCATTTTTGAAATAGGTTTGCTAATCTCAAAAAAGTTAGTAACAAACCTCCTCATAAAGTTAACTTTCTCAAAGAAAGATTGTATTCCCTTCACATTCTTTGGCCTAGGAACCTTATCAATGGTCGCCACTCTCTTAGGATCTATTTTTACACCATCTTTTGATACTATGTGTTCTAGTAACCTACCTTCTGTGACCTCAAATGTACATTTCTTTGGGTTTAATGACACTACATATTCCAAGGCTTTGATAAAAATCTTCTCCAAATGTCTACAATGGTCTTTAGCCTTTTTGGAATAAGCTATAAGGTCATCTTGGTATACAACCATAAACTTATTTATGTACTCATGGAAAGCTACATCCATAGCCCTTTGAACAGTGGTGCAACATTAATCAATCCAAATGGAATTCTCACATATACATAAGTTCCCCATGGAGTTGTAAATTTGGTCTTAAACTACTCTTCTTCTTTCACCAAGACCTAGTTATACCCTAATAACCCATCCATCATGGACATAAGTTCAGAACTAGTTACCTGTTGTAACATAGCCTCCATGTTTGGCAACCCATAATTATCTTTTAAGGAAGCAATGTTTAGATTTCTAAAATCCACACATAGTCTAATGTCTCCATTATTTTTTCTAACAAGCACTAGATTTGAGACCCAAGTAGAATACCTAATAGGTTAAATTATCCCTCCATCCCTTAGCTTCATCAATTCTTCTTTCATTTTAGTTGCTAAGGTGGGATTTACTAGTCTCTACTTCTACCTAAAAGGTTTCACATTTTCTTTCAATGGTACATGTTGGAAAAGGTCTTCTCTATTGGTATTGAGATCCACATATGACCATGCAAAAACATGTCTATATTTTCTCAATAGGTCAATCAAGAGCTTTTTGATTTTAGCTAACAAATTCTAACCAATATAAACTTTCTTGGGGGCCTCGTTAGTTCCAAGGTTTATTTCTTCTAGCTCTTGAGGTTTATAATCTATAGCCCCACATCTTACCCTATCTTGGTTTTCAAACTTGTTCTCTAAAACAAAAAAATCTTTAGGTATTTTATTAGTCTTTAATTGTATGACATCTTGACCAAAAGTTATTTCCTTACCATCTATAGTTTTAACCAAATCACTACAGTCCAACTCTTGACCATGGTATTTGTCTTTATTCAACAAGAAATTTACAATGTCTTTGTCATCTTCAAATACTTGCCAATGTTCAATATTGTTAGGTATTGAAGGTCTATTCTAGACCTCAATCTATGAAATTCCTACAAATGATATAGATCCTTTGGTTTAATTGCTACATTTGCTAATAGACCAGCCATCTTATTCTGAGTTTTGTCTCTCCATTAAATGCCAAATGCATCAAAGAACTCTATATGATCTCACACAACACTTCTATACTATTTCAATCTTTTATTTTTAGAGGCATATATTTCCCTTATCTATGAGATAACCAATTCAAAATCACCTATAACATGCAACTTTTTAATTCCATGGTGGGTAGCAACTTTCAATCCTAACAATAGAGCTTCATATTCAACTATATTGTTGGTGGATGAAAAATTTAGGGTGAAGGAGTATCTAAAATCATTCTTTTTAGGAGAAATGAAAACCACCCCTGCCCCTAAACCTTCCTTAGAGCTGGGCCCATCAAAATACATGGTCCATACTACTAGTGAATCCGTACAACACTTAACTTCATGCTCAATCACAATAGGCAACGTCTCAACTTCTTGGATAACTAACTTAGCTCTGAATGCATTCACACCTATGTCTAAGAAATCAGTAGAATCTTTGTCAATTTCTTCCCCCAAAATATGATTGGACCTTGGCTTTCTATCTATTTTAACAGCTTTATCTCCTATGTGAAAATTTGCATAGGTTAGGTCACATTGTAGGTTACCTCCCATACTAGCATTCCATTTTCCAAAGAGAAACATTCCATAATGTGGAGGAATATCAACTACAAGGACTAACATATTCAATTCTACCTTAGGGTATGCAACTAGCTTAAATGGTAAAGCATTGATAGTACCTATAACTAGAACTTCTCTAACATCCATACCCTACATCTGCCTTGCATAGTGTCTACTTTCAACCCTAGGGCTTCTGTTACTTTTAAGGGCATGATGGTGTTAGAGACTCATGAATCTATCATGCAATTTTTTAAGGTTTTTCCTTCTATAATCACACTAAGAAAGAAAGGGTCAATATCTTCTATAAATGCTACTGATGAATCATCCAAGAACATTTGGGGAATTTGAGATATAATACCACTATCTTCTACTACCAATGGGGTTTTTTGAATGATATTTTGTTCTACAATATTGTTATTATTTCCTATCCCTCTCAACCATGACAAGGATTTTCTTTTATGCTCTTCAATTCTAAATAGTTCAGATAAAGGCACCTTTACCATTATTTGGGACAACATAGATATCATATCAATCGATTCAGATACAATGGGTTTCACAAGAATACCTAGAGTTGAAACCTTTTCAATAGTAGGCACTATTATTTGCTTGACAGTATCACATTCTAATTTGTTTTCTTGCACAATTGTTTTTTTTGTCTCATTTGTTTGGAATTGAACCTTCTTCTTGGGTTCCCACTTCTTGGTTTTGATGTCTTTAACTTTAACTGCCTCTACACTAGCCTTCTTGTTTTCATCTTTCATCTTGTGTGTAATATCTTTTATAAATATACCAGAAGGCTTCCCAACATCATTATTAATTTTTTGGTTTCTCAAATTGTAATTGCTATGCACTTGGGAAATCATCTCTGCAGTGATCCTATCAATCTCCTCTTTAGAGAGCATTCTCAAATTTACATGGCCAACTTTAGAAGATGTAACACATACCTGATCTTCATCATAATCTTCATCATCTGAGAACACTTGTTGATGATGTAACTAATAGGAAACTCTCTTATTTATAAGATCACTTTCAGTTTCTTCCAAATCAAAATCTATACAATCATCACACATGTTTACCATATTACAACTTACATCATCATAGCTTTTTTCTTCTTCCTCCTCCTCATTTTGTGCATTTTGACCTAAAGAAAATGATTGAGAAACTTCACAATAATCTAAATACTGAAGTGATTGACATATGATGCACCATGGCACATCATCATTCATATTAGCACATATGGTGTACCCTTATCTTTTACATTTTGGGCCTAGCTAGGAATTGGTTTACCATCCTTCCATTGAGTCGTATAAGGATAGTTTTGCATTCTGGGTTTTTTGTTGAAATTTTTTTTGTTTACTAGGGCTTTCTCACCAACATTAGGCTTATGTGAATTGAAAATAATTGGATTCATCTTTTTCAACAAGTCCAATACCTGACCTATTGTGGGTTCTTCAAGTTTCTTACCTGTAGGAGTTTTATCAACTTCCTTCTTATTGTTATTCTTGGGATTGAAAAACTTTGGATCATCTCTCCTACCAAGCTTGTTAGATTCTTTTCTATTATTTTCAATATGTACTGCAATCTTATAAGCATCTCTCAAAATTTTAAGATTTTTATCCCTCAACTGGTAAGTCATCTTGCTTAAAAGCATTAAAATAGGTTGTAAGGAAAACATCCTCATTCAACCTCATAACCTAGAACAATTTGTACATCCCCTTTTAGAATCTCACATTGAAATCAAATGTAGACTCACTAGAGTTCTTCTTGATGTTATTGAAACAATTTATCATAAAACCAACATTAGTATTAGCTCCATATTATTCTTTAAACAATTTTTCCAAATCACTCCATGAACTAATGTTGTCATTAGGTAATGTTCTAAACCAATCTCTTGCATCTTCAATCATTTAATGAACAAATAACTTCATCACCACATCCTCATATTCAACTTCAAAGTCATTTAGCATATCTATGAAAATTCTTAAGTGCTCTTCACCATTAACAGCATTATTTCCAAAGAACTTGACAAATTTGTCTCTTAAATCAAAAGCTATAGGGTGTGGAGAACTAGGAATACCTGCAAATGGCATTTGTCTATAATTTTCCATGTAGATGGGCTTCTTTTTAAAAATAGCAACATTTGAGGTGCTTGCTACATTGGCTTGGTTGAGAACAACACTTTGAGATTTTTGAGGTTGAATGACAAGGACTTGAGTACTAATGGTGGATGATGAGGTAGGGATAGATTGAGATATTCCTTGATTTGAAATTACTAGTCCACAAGTAGGTACAAAAGTTGCAGCTAGGGTAGATAAGTTTGGCCATGAAGCCAACGTATAAAATAGACTTTATGAATAGAAGTTTTCTCTGAGTTTCTACAGCCTAGGCTTCATTCTCAACCTTTTTGAGTTCCTTTGCAAGATCTTATTTCTCTTTCCTAGCCTTTTCTAAATCTAGATCTAACTTTTACATAAGAGGATTTATAGATTTACTTGTTGTGACTTGAGGCTCATTTATCTGGATTCCTACAACTTTTCCTTTTCCTTTATCTGTATGTTTAATAGTAGGTTCTACCTAGTTATTTTGGATAGGCTTGTAGGGATGAACTTGGGAAATAACAGGTTCTTGTCTTTGGCTTAGAAGCTTTTCTTGTTCCTAAACTTTGGTTCTCAAACTATCTACGTCTCCAAAGACATTAGCATGAAGGACTAAAGTTCTTTCTTCTAAATTCTTGTTTTTTTATTTTAAGGTAGCCATCCTTCTAAGAAAATTATCTCTTTCAACAATGGCATTTAGGGTGGCTTCCTCTCTTTCATTTTCTAGACGAGCATGTTTAGCTTCTTCCTCAGCAACCCATTTCTTCAAAACTCCTATCTTTGATTGTACTTATTTAGGATCTATAGAAGTGGCTTCTAAATTAGTAGGATGATCTATATCTATAAGATTAGTTTCCATGTATGGGACCACTCTAGGATTAAAAGGATCTTCAAATGCACTCCTAAATCCTAGCCTATGATTCATCTTGGCAATCATTTCTAGCCTAGGGGATGAATTCCCTATTGGTGACATATTCTTGTCCTAATAGATTCTTTTTTGGTAATGGGGTACCAAATATTCCTCCTAAGAGTCTTATGCTTTCTAATTCAGAGCTAAGTGAAGAAGACTCTCTCCCTACCATTGGTTGGTATTGAGAATTAACTAATACACTACCTCTTGGTTTCTAGGTGGGGTTTGGGTCTACCTTTTTCTTATTTAGGTTCCTCCTACCACCTTAAGGTAAGTCAATATACATTGGTACATCAAGATTGGCTCTTGTGTAAGCTCTTGTGTTTTTCCTTTTGTTAGCCATATTTACTATTTACCAAATAAGCACTAGCTTCAAAAACTTGACTGAGTTGCCACCCTATTCTTGGGAAAAGTAACAATAAAATAACTCCAAATTTTAGGGAAAGGAAACAAGATAATATAAACATATATGACACACAGAAGGACCAATCACAAAAATCATAAGACTACACCTCTGGCTTGATAGACAAGACACTTGAAAGGGATATATACATTAGTGTACACATGTGGCATTTGGGTTTCCTTTTCTCTTTAAATTCTCAAGGTTTGTAACTAAAAAAATTCCACCATAACCACAAATAGTACTAAAATGATCTAACAAACATGCACACAACACCACCAAAGACATTGTGATACTTCTCACACGTGTTGAACAACTCCCTAGTAGAGTCACCATTTTGTTGGTGTTTTTCAACTACTGAACAACAAACACTCAATAGCAAGATAATAGTACTCACAAATATAGGGACTAGCTACTTCCCATTAATAATTATGTATACATATTAATTGGATCCAACATCAACAAAACCAAGACTAGTTTTCTACTCTCTAGGCTCTGCAAAACCAAGATGGGTATACCTAGGGGATGATTCAAATGAATGTTGTTGTCTGAGAATCCTTTTAGTTTCAATCTAATTCCCATCTCTTATCTTTGACATATACATAGTTTATCCATTCCTTGACATTTTATGATGATGTATATCCCGTATAAGAAAATTTAATCATAATTCTCCTTAGGTTTATAAATATTTTTGAAAATAGTAGCTATCTAAGATTAAGAAATTAGATGTAAATGAGTGCTGACCCTCTTTGAAACTCTTCAAATGGTAAAATAAAATTGATTTTGATTTTAGAATTGGTGCTTATTCATAATCTCTCTATCTATAGACTGGACTAACATGATTTTTAGTATCAATTGGGATTCAGAGTCTACTTTAATTTATAGATCTAATTGATTGCATTACAACCAATACTATCAACAATTCTTACTAGAATTCATTCTTATAGACATCCTTCCTATTACCTTAGAAACCCTATCAAATTCCCTAGAGCATTTAATTAATTCATTGAATCAATAGTAATAATGAATTGACATACAATCTAAATGAATTGAATTCAATTGGACAAGCTTTTCTCACACAACATCAGAATGACCAGATAATTACAATGGAGATAAAATTCACCAAGAACAGATATGGTGACAATTCAACTTCGTATTAATATTCTTTGAAAATTGTATACAATTGTAATAAAACTCAGAATGACTCTAGAAAAAACATTAGACCCCTGTAACATCAATATATTCCCAAGTATTTGCAGAGAAAATACATCATAAGTTTTGCACTAATAAATTGGACTGAACCATATTTAGTATAGACCAAAATTATCAATGAAATTGGACCATTCTCTAGCCTTGGAATCTTGCTTAAATAGAGTGACATGCAGAAAGTTTCAAGCATAGAGAGTTGATAGATGTCAACTAGAAAATAGATATTTATATTTAGTTGTCACAAAAAGATTAAAAGTTGTGTAACTAAAAAATTTATATATCAAATTATTCTTTTGGTAGGCCCCTCTTCTGTTACATTTTCAAATGCTACAAATCTCATGATTGACTTTTAGTTATTCTGAGTCCTCAGCATATGTAGCTATCAAGTTTTCCAATGATGTGTCAGGCTTTGATTCCTACAAATTCACCTCTATTCTGGCATTTCCAGTTGCATCATCATGTACTACCAAGGTGACAATTATATTTAGTTTTATTTCTCCGACATCATCTATTTGGCCCAAGGTACTTTCCACATGAGATGATTTCCCTTCTTTCTCTTCTTCTCTCCTCTAATCTTTTGAAGGTGTATCAATGATCTATATTTAATCTAGATTCATCTCATCATTATCACTCTCAACCTCTTCCCACTACTCATCAAAAGCAACATCAGCCATCCACTAGTCAAAGAGGGTGTCATCTGGACAATTAAACAACAGAATATCACTTTTCTTTTTTATCACATATTCTACCTCTTTATCAATACTCACAAAATCTTGCTTTAAAGAATCAAATAATAATTGGGCCTTCATTATTTCTTCTGTTGTGGTTGCCCACCATGCATGTCTTTTTTCATTTATGACTTTATTCATTCTTAAACAAAATAGATCATCTAATTCTTTAGATCATTCATCTTTATTTTTCAGTTTATTTTTCTTATCCAAAGCAAGTGGAAATAAATCAAATTTCTTTCTCTTGTACTTATTCAGATAGCCAACAATTCTTCTTTGTAACTCAACTCTTTTATCATCAAATTCTGGGAGATCATGTGCAAGATCATAAGTTATTTCAATGTGATCATGCGAAGACCTTATGATAGAATAGCACAAGAATGTGATTTCCTTTCTCCTCTTACTCCACTTATTGACAATAGGTTTCAAGGCCTCATCCCTTGCTTTTATTTCATCCCATATGTTTATTACTTTTGCTAATTGATCATAAAAAAATGGTCATTCATTTTTATCAACTAGATACATGAGAGCCTTTCTCAATCTATCCTCATACTCCACATTTAACTCTACATGTAAAGCCCACAATTTATTCTTCTCCTCTTCAAAGTCTTTAGGTGTATAATATTGTGGCCTTTATGGTGTATCATTGATCTCAATAAGAGGAGTGGATGTAAAAGGTTCCACTAGTGGGTGAGGGCATGTGATCCGAGGCCTAGTAGACCATCCAAACACCTTAGTCTCAAGTTGAATTCTCTTTTGAACTTCTTTATTACATGCTTCTAAAATCTTTTCATATTTACTCTACAATTCAGACATTGCCTTCTATTATTTCTCTATAGTAGCCAGAACTAAGTGAGATGTTCAAACATTCATATGTGTAGCCTCTGTATCGGTGGTATCTAGCACTCTTTTTACAATGATACTCTGCATTAAACCAGTATCATTATCTCTAATGATACAACCCTAGATCCTTTCCTTAGTGACCAAATAACAAAGGCAGCCTAGTCTTCACTAAACGTAGTGCCTTTTATTTCCTTCTTATCTTGATCATGTAAATCTAATTTATTTCAAATAGAATTAAAAACTAGGGCATCTACTATATCCCAATTGGGTAGTAGTAGAATATTTTATGCTTTCACCATTTTTCTACTCTCTTCAAGGGTTATATTTTGAAACTCTTGCATCATTTCATCTTTAACTTGATTTTGCATGGCTGCCTCCTCCATTTATGGGTGTTCAGTCCTCAATATATTGCACCTTTCCTCATATTTTCTCATATTTTCTCTCCATGTAAATTGGTAGAAGGCTCTTTTTTTAACAAAATTTTCATTAGACAAAAACTCATGGCTGGCCTATTCTATTATAGGGCCCAATTCCCTTCCTCTATAATCTACCACTGTCAAATCAAGGTATGACATTGGAGGCTCTAGAAGGTTTCCTTCATCTAGATCTATCTCTGTAATGAATACTCCTCCTTGGGACCCTTGTTGTTCAACCTGCTCTCTAGTAAAATTCTCCTCTTCAATCTACAAAGGGGATTGAGTGGGTGAATATTCCTCAATGTGAGGAACTTGTTCTTTCATTATTTTTTTCCTCTTTGGAGAGGGCTTATCAGGTATTTCTTCCCAAATAGCACTAATGGATCCTTCTTCTTTTTTCCTTTTTCCACAGTGGTCTTCTCATCTCATTTTGGATTATATTGTAGCCTAATATTTTTTGGACAATCAATTACCTAGCTCCAACATTGGGAGTAAAGGCTAGCTTTTTCATAGCCTCTTTAGCTTTATCAGGATAAGCATTAATAAAGAATTGCTTCTTCTCATTCATTGTTTCCACTATCTCAGGAAAAGTTTTCATGAGTTTTCTTATTCTATCTACCTCTATTTTTGCATTCTCGAGAGGTTGATAATCCTTATCAAAACAATATATAAATTCCAAAACTCTTGAAAAGACTCTCCACTTTTCCTTTTTGGTCTCTTTCTCCCACAAAGAGAACTCGTTCCTTATTATGTCTTTAGGGTAATAATACTCATGTTTTGTTTTCCCCAACTTTGCTTTGTGTCTAAAAGCCAAGTCATAAAAACCCTCAGTGTTACAAAAATGGGGATGATACACTGCCATCTTATATTGATCTAAAATTTTGTACAAAAACAACTAGCCTCCCTTTATAATAAGAAAATGGTGGGCTATAGTACAAGTTGGGAAAATTGAACCTCTTCCACTTTTCACCAAATATTTCTCCTCTAATCCTCTCACCTACCATAATATCTCAGCTATTCCTATCTTCAGTGGCACTTGGTAAGGAAAAACATGAGGAGTTCCTTGAAAGCCATGAAATCTAATAATAGTAGAAATAGGGTATGGTATAATGTTTCCCCAGTTATGAGATACTTTTAAACTAGATGGGTTATCCATGAATCTAATAAAATTTACCAATGTATTAGGCACTCTAGGATTATCACTTAATAAAAGGCACCTCAACTTTGAGGAAAAATACCTATCAAACCTGTCAAAACTGGCATTTTCTACATCCCAAGTCATGTCTACATTCCACAACTAAATTGGCAAAACCTCTCCCTCATTATCTCTATTCAAATGCATTTCTTTACCAAAATATGTTGCTTCTTTGAACAAGAACATGTGCATTAGCAAAGAATAATGACCAAAAGTTTTTTCAATCTTGCCTTTAGCAATTCCAACCAGGCCTATATGAATTTCTTCTGCTAAGTTGGAGGAAAAATCTAAAATAATATCAACACCAAAAGAAGAAATCTGAGTTATCATATACATGAAACTTATAGGCATAAAATCATGTTCATCTTCCCCAAAAATCCTACATAGAGTTAGGTATATTTCCATAGCCCAAGAAGTGAAATATTCCTTCTTGAAAGGCTCCCTGCAGGAGGCTGTAATCATAGGAAAGTTTCCAATTGTGCCTATATGTGCCCTCAGTGCACCCTGCCTAATTTTATCATTTTTAGACACGTATTCTTTTTCTAGACCTTGTAGGTCAATGGGTATATGAAAATCTAATAGTGGTGCTAGGCCAAATACTTCCCTAATTTTCTCATAGCTTATTGTGACCAGACATTGACCATCTATTCTTCTTAGTACCCTAATTACTAGGTCATCATTTTTAGCAATAATCATTAATAAATCAGCATCCATGAAGACACTAGGGACCACTAGCTTTCCCAAGTCAAAATTCTAGATATTGGCATGAGGGGTAAATAATTTCCTTTCTGAGAACCATTTTTAAAAATGGGTGAGCCCTGTTTGAGTATTTTTGGCATCCCTAATCCAATTTCCTTTATCATACAATCCATCAGCACTTTTAAACCTAGGGTTTAATGAAATTAATTTATTTACTTCAATAGTCTTATTTGTTGATGTAGGTAACAATTCAAGGAGATCATCATGAATGTTTCTAGCCAAGTAATCTTCTTGACTAGAGAAAACCTTCTTTAGAGGCATGTTGGATACAATTTGTACAAAACTAGAGTACTTAAATATTTATAGTGAGAATAAGGACTTACTTGATTCTCTGGTACTTTTCTCTACAATTCTGCAATACTTCTACAAAGAAGTAGGAATCCTCTCATGTCTTGACCACCCCAAGTATAAGTTTTGATAGCTTTGAATTCTTTTGGAAGTTTGGAGATTTGTTTGTGTATGAAAAGATAGCAAGATTTTCTAAAATATATCATGTTACTAGTTCACATGAGGAGCCTTCATTCTTCATAAATAAGCTATAAGGAAAATAGGGTTGTACCACATTCGGATTTTAGAACTACATCGTTGATCTCCAAAAATTTGACAATCTAGGAATAAAACTACGGATGACTTGTTTTCCACTTGCCAAGCTAGAAATCAATCCAGTAATCTTTCTCCACATAAGCTTTTCTTTTATTGTTGGCAACTTTGACTGGACCCATGGGCACTTGAGGACATGTGTCACCATGTTGCTATGTTGCCATACATAAAAAGTGAGCATTTTGTCTATGCGACATAGTGACAGTCATTGATGCCATCTCAATATAATGATGTCCATTTGATCAGTGATTTCATATGATTATGTTGGGCCCCTCCTTTTCTTCCTTTGGTCGCTCTATCATTATCCTTAAAAAATGAGCAACTCCTTATAGTGACAAAGCACCCACCATTGATGTGCATCTAATCTGATGGTGCAAAATCTGCATTTATTTTACTTTAACTATGGTGGGTCCATGTATTCCTTTCCTTAGTCACCATGTCACATTAAATAATTAGTGTGCAACTCTTGATAGTGACTTGGCAATAATCGTTGATTTAACTTTAATCCAACAATCAAAATTCTTCATCTCCTCTTTCATTTGAGTGTGATTCCACATCATGTGTGACTTGGAAATATTCTTACATGCTGGCCAATCATATAATATTTTAATCATTTCTTGTGCCACCATAAAACAAAACCTTGCCATGATTTATCTTTTTCTGTAAGGCACTATACCACTACTAGCAGAAAACAAGGATTTTTTGGTTGTGACATAGCAACCTCCCATATTTCTTGCAAACTTTGGTGCACAAAATACACCCATGCTCAAATGATGTTATCATGGCAAAGTGATGACATGGCTTGCTGCTGATGAAAGTGATACATGGGACTTGCCTTTTAGAGTTGTTGTTGCATTCCCTTTTTTTGGCAAGGCACTATGTCGCTAATGGCAAGGCACTTTCATTTTCTAATCGTGACATTGCAACCTCCTTAAAGCCCTTTGAAAACCTAGTACCATGAAAAATTCACATTCGGCCATGATTACTGCAATCAATTCATCTGACAGGGAATTGAAGTCACATACCTACACTAACAACCAGGAATTTTACAATGCCCATCCATTTCATAATCTCCTACCTTTTCTTAAATTTCCAACAAGGAACTATGTCGCTACTGGTAAGGTGCTTTCATTTTCTAATTGCAACATAGCAACCCGCTGGAAAATACCAAACCCCAGTGACGCTGATTGTACCCTTTTCCAGCTAGTCCCCTCTCCAGCACTAGCAATTCTAAAACTAGCCACCTTGCCTAAAAGTTTGGAGTAATTAAAATATTTGGCATTGACTCTCCACTTTGTGACACCATCCTTCCATTTCACGGTAGTCACTATGTCACGTAAGTTGAAATCCTCACACTTCCTTTAAGTGACATAACGACCACTGTAGATCTTGAAAAGATATGATGGTGTAAACACTTTGGGAGCAAGAAATGGGAAAGTGGGATTTTAAATGGATCCAAAAGAAATATTCTAAATTCAAAAAGTTAAACGCCCAATAAAATTTAAAAAGGACAAGGCCTAACATGCTTAACTGGGACACAAAGCTTGATTTTAAAAGGGTTTCTCATAGGGTTTTAAAATTACAAAGACATAAAACAAAACCCTAGTAGGAAAGACATAAAACTTATTCTAATTTTTATATCTAAATTTATGAAAATTTTATTTTGTAAAAGTCAAACCAATAGGCCCAAAAAAATTGTGACAGATAATTTTGTGTTTCAAATCTACTGAGTTTGTGCAATTTTGTGATAAGTATAGCGTAATTAGGTCCACTTCTTCCCCATCTCAACCACAAGGAAATGGACAAGTTGAGTCCAAGGGAAAAAGCCAATTGAAGATCATAAAGATGATAACAAGAAATCTTTGGATTCCAAGTTACCTCCAGCACTTTGAGAAGATAGGGTGATAGTCAAGAAAGCCATTGGGCTCGCACTATTTGATCTTATATATGGGATTCAGGCTAGACTATCTTAGAATATCTTGATGCATTTGTATAAGTTTATTCAAAGGTGTGATGAGGATATAGTTGATGATATGCAAGAAAGGATGAATGAGCTCACTAGATTAAATGAACAGAGCAGAGAAGCATCTATAAGAAATGCCAAATTACAACTACAAGTGAAACATATTTTTTGATAAAAACACAACAAAAATAAAATTTGAGCCTAGAGATCTTGTGTTGATGTGGAATACGAGATTGGAAGACAAAGGGAAGCATGGAAAGTTTGATCCCCTATGGCTTGGATCTTATCTAATTGATTCTAGGTGGGGAGATGACTCGTACATATTAAAAGAACTCACTCGAGATATTATTGAATTGTCAGTTCATGGACAATTCTTGAAGAGGTATTTTTACTGAAAAATATATTTTCTTTCCATGAACAATAGATAGGTAATTTATATAGTGTGTTTTTTCCATGTACATAGGTTTTTTTATTTTCTTGTTTATGTGGTTGTTTCTCTCTATAGTGTTGTCAAGTTTGTGGTCTACTTCATCTAGAAATTTTGAGCTCTTACATGAACATCAAGTGTCAATCATCCCTAGAAGGAGCCACTACTAGTATGATTTTTTAGAGTTGTCTTTCTTGTTACTGCTAGCAAGTTTTTTTTGAGTGTTTAGTCTCTTTTGATGCCCCCCTTTAGGAAAAACCCTAGTTGTAAAGGGTTTTATGTTGAAACCCTAGGATAAAGTAAGAAAACCCCTAATTCTTTTATTTCTTCATTTGTTTTTTTTTCACTTAACGATGGGGTCCTTTTCCATGCATTATGTTTTAAGATGCCTTGGCATTATCGATTTAAGTCTTGACCCCGTCCCCCTTTTATTTTAATATGTCTATATTTTAAGTCACTTAAGTAAGGGTTGTTTCTACATGAAAGGGGGGTCCCGAAGTTCATGTCTTAGGAATTTTTTATCTTCGTATCCTATGGCATTTTCCTTTTAATCAAAGTTTAAAGCTTTTTTATAATAATTATGGCACTCTCTTTTTTAGCACATGAAAATGATGGGTCTCTTTTTTAGCAACATGGAGATGGTAGAGCCAGGTACCTCTTATTTTGAGCCTGTAATTACTGATAGATCAAAGGCTATCATTTTCACACTAAGAGTCATTTCCCAAATGGAAAAGGACACTAGCAACCCATGTGCTAGCAGATATAATGATTTCGATTGGTATCTCACATAAAAATTTCTATCTTTAGTTGTTGGAATAGTGATGAAGTTAGATGATGATGCATAAAGCCAACTTCAAGCCTAAAGTCTTCAATGGAACCAACTCTAGTTAGGATGGGTTTTTCTTTGATTGGTCCATGTGTAATTATATCAATGGGGAGAGTGAAGGGGAGGTATGAGTTGTATGGTGGAGGAAATAGGATGTTTCAACATGGATTAAATGATAGTTTTTTATTTCTATATCATAGTGGATCTATTTCCTTATGATTTAGCAATGTCATGTCCTCTCAAAATCTAATAAGGATTATGAAAGAGAAGAAAGGTTGAGTCACATGTCTTGTTCTCTAAGTAATCCTTCAAGTGGGATCTAATAAATTAGCCATGACTTGATAAATAATTGGGCCACACAGATTGTGTCAGTAGGCTTAGTCATGATGTAATCACACTCACTTTTAAAAAGGGGCAAGATCCACGTTGCTTCACTAAAGATTGGCTTTCCCATAGCAATAAAGCTCAATGCTTCCATGTGTCCTTCTCAGGCCAAGGTAAATGTGTTGCCACTTAAAGAAGATATAATTCATGAGAAGTAAATCAATGGTGGGGATTTAATCACTTGATGAGGATCAATCATCCATCTATTTGAGAAGGAAATCACTAATCAATGATCTGCATGTTATCGCAAGGTAGTAGCATCGGTATGTTGATACAACGTGATGCATCCACATGACCATCCCTCCAAGAAAGCATTGAATTTTCAAAAATTCTTGTATAGTCACTTTGATGACTTCTCGTTGATTAGTGACGGGTCTTGAAGGCTAAATAGGATAGTCAGCAGAAGTCAAAAGGGTTCTTAGTTGTCCAATGCAAGGTTAAAGCATGATCAATGGTTGATGTTCAAACCTAAGTACAAATCTGAGGAAAGGATTTTCTTTAGCATGGCAAGAGGATAGTTATTTTTCACAAGCTCATGTTAAATTCTTATATAACACTTATATAACACATATAAAGGTTGGCATCTCATCTCAGTTGTCACAAACTACATGCTAAATTTGGAAGAATAAAAATGCACAGCTCGAGGGTTTGCAAAATTAAAGTTGAATTACTCTAGAAAATTGTGAATTAAACAAGTGTCGCATTCTCTCGTGCATTTTGAATTTGAAAATTAGGTTACCTAAGATTTTATTTTTCTATGAGTAGGCCCTAATTTTTGTTTTTAAACCCTAGATAAATCCTAAAACTATGGATCATCTACTTTGCAAAAAATGCCTCCAAAGAAGTAATTTGGGAAATTTAATTATGAAGATAAGAGACATTAGGACAATTTCATTAAGTGGCTACTATGTCAAGAGAGGGTAGAGAGACCATGAAGGGATGGAAGGCATTCAAAAATGAAGTACAACCAGGCTTAAAATCCAAATATTAGAATGTATGTGACATGAACATATTAGAGATTTTCATATGGTGGTAGGGCCAAGCCAATACAGGAAGCCCATTTAGCAATGTGTGGTAGTATGATCTAGGTAAACTGGTAATGCCTATTGTTTTCCTAGATGTTGACCTACTTTTGGAGTTGGTAGATAGATATGACCATGTGTCACATGAAATCAAAGATATAAATGGAGATAATTAGTTAAAAATAGATATTGGTTTAATCAAAGAAGCCTTTGAACTTCATACTACTGAAGATGTAATTCATGCTATATAATTTCAAATGTTTGAAGAATATTTTGATAGAGTAGGTAAGAATGTGCAATAGAATTTGATAACTTATTTCTTGAAAGAAGTAGATGGAGTAAAGTTGACTCCCCTGGTCATTTTATACACAATAGGCAATTGTGAGCACTATAATGATGCTTTTGTGAACATGCACACAGCTCTATATGAGGTGTTAGGATTGACAAATAGGATAAAAGTCAGTAAGACAACAATGTGGATGTGCTTGGGCATACATAAATATGGGGATCCTATCATTTATGACCTCCCAAGGTATTTGGAGAGAAATATTAATGAAGGGTTGACAGTTCTAAAAAAGGGAGAATCTACAAACTTCAAGTGTTTCTCATTGTTGATGCATATGGTTCTCTTCGATAACAAAGATTATTTTGCAAAGGAGTTAAATCTTGAACTTCAAAGAGATGGAGAGAGATTACTTTTCCAATTTTGGTCTACTATTTTAGCTATGGATTGGGAAAGATCACATTATTTAATGTTTGAAACCCAATTTGGGATTGCCCTAAGAAGAAAAATTCTACATTTGGTTGATAATTTTCCCCAATCTCTAAAAGATTCCTTAAAACCTATTGATTTAACTTAGTGCCAAATATGTTTTATTACTGGGGGGACATATATTTTTACCCTTTCACTACAGTCATAAGGGTATATGGCATTCTAGGAAGGCCTTTTGTGCTTCCAAAATATGTTACATTAAGAATTAATTTCTTGGAAGTCATGAGACAAATTGTCATGTTACAAGATACTGACTTCCCCTTGAGAAGGATAGGAAGGGGACCTTCTTCCTAGAGTTAACAACCTTTCATCATTTTGCTATTACCAAGGATGGGAGATATAATTTGATTCAATTGTTAAGACCCTATAACATGAATGGCATTTCAAATAGGATGAATGACATTGAAGGGTTCTCTAAAAGATTGATGCAAAAAATAAATAAGGCTCCAAGGGGTAAGCATGAATTCGATTACCCTAAGGACATTATCAGAAATGAAGAAGATTTGATGGCTTAAAAAAGGAAGAAAGTGTATCAATACATGTATGAGGAGACCTCAAAAGAAATAAGGGAAAAGGACCCCAAATATGATCCACTCTCAAATTTCAAAAGTTTAGAGCAGAGATTGAGAATACTTTGGGAAATTTCCAAAGTATATATGACACGAAAGTATATACTAAAAAATTAGGGAGGGGAAGAAAAGAAAAAGTAATTGTTGTAGATAATGAAGAAAGTTTGAATGTGTTGTTGTAGTCCACTGATATAATCCCAAAAGAAAGAAAGGGACTAAAGAGGGCCAGAGAGGAAGCACAAGACCATGATGTTGAACCAAAAAAAGATCTTGAAACTTCAAAGGGCTTAAGGTTGTATTAGAAAAGAACAAAGGGAGAAAGGCTTGTTGATCCCAAAATAGTAGAAACTCCAAATATGGAGGCTATAGTGCCAGATGATCCAAAAAGAAGATCTCCATCCCCTGAATCTCCCAGACCACCTCCTATAGTTTCTCCACATGAGAGGCATAGTGAATATATACATGAAGAGAAGGAGGGAGAGACTCATAAAGTGATAGAGAGAATAGGGATAAACCAATCACAAGTTTATGCTTCTTGTCTACCTTTAAGACTAAAGGTGTCTTTCTAGATCACCAAATGGACTTATAGGATCCTTTTTAACCAAAGATCTCCCAATCCTAAATCCTACTCAACTATATTGATCAAACTTCACTTCTTGCTGTCTGCCAAGCTCCCATACTAGATGGAGAGTATTCAAGGTCTTTCAACTAAACTAGGTCTTTTTGACCATTCTACACATCCAACTTGTAGGATAATGGAGGAAACACAAAACCTTACAATGCACTTCTTGGTATTCCAAAACAACTCTTTATGGTTGGACTTCCTACCAATTTCACTCATTTCCTTCAAAATAGCGCTACAATGAAGAGCCCCAATCAGCCCTATTCTTCCTACAAAATAGGGATTTTCTCCAATTTCTTCCATTAAGTCTCACAAGGTTTCTTCATAGACCTTTATTCATTTCAAGAGCACTTTCAAATTTTCTTGGTTTTAGACCCCAGAACTACCATACAATACCTTTGCTGATTTTGAGAGTTTTTGAAGGTTTTCAAGGACAACTTATTATTTTTCTTTGTTAGGTGTCTTAAAAGATTGATGACACCATGTCCTTCCACCCAAATGACCTCTTCTCACTCCCATTCAATCTCCACATTCACTTTCTAAAAGATCTCCACAATGTTGCAAACAATAAGCTCTGCAATGTCATTATTCCCTAGTTGGGCATGCTTTGGCTTGCCTAGGGCAAGAGCTTACAAATGCTTCCCAAGATTTTTAGGGCCCTTTCTTTTGCCAGGATGTATTACATTATGTACACTCACTATCCACAAGAGGTCATACAATTCCTATGGTAGGATAGTGAGTTACATCATTGCCAATGCAAACTACCTAGAATAGGACAGTAAACTAGCTGGAAAAGAAAGATTTTTAAAGAAATGAAACAAAGTACAACCAAAACAAACTTCCTTAAAAAAAAGTCCTAAATAACACTATCTACAAAGCCAACTGGTACAGTACTCAAAAACAATATTTGTGATATCCCCATTTTGGCATATAAATTAAACTAATAATATATAAAGAGTATAATATTAATAATCAATAATGTATATAAAATATTATAATTATACTAAGATACAAATATAAATTGTTATATATTATATAATTATAAATATTAATATATGTATATATGAATATTAGTATATATTTATATATAATTAGATATTTATATGTCATAGGTAATTAATATATATCTGTATGACAATAGCATATGATATTATATCTTTGTTATATATTAAAATAATATAATATATTATTATAATATATAATCATGTATAATTAATATTAATATATATTATTAATATATAATATATAATCATATTTATTTAATATAATAATATATAATATAATTATTTTATTAATATAACTAATATTAATGAAAGGGTATGACTCTTGGAAATATGCATATAAATATAGGTTACCAAATAATGAAAAGGATCAAATAAAAATATATTACAAAATGGATACAAATAAAAGACATAGAAGAGAATGTCCTCAAATGGAACATTACAAGTGGTATCAAAGCATGTTCCTACCAGCCTAAAGAAATACAAGCAATTATAAATTCTCAAATCAACACCTTGAATATTAAAAATAATAGATTACATAGATTCAACATTCAATATAATGTCTACTGTTGTAGACAATCACAATAAGTCAAAGATTAACTCATTTGGAGCAACGTTTGCATTGGAAGAGAGTATACAGGAAGAAGAATTCATTATTAGAATCAAATTAGTTTACTAATAATAAGTATTTCATCATGGAATTTAGATAAGCCCACAAGAAATTGGAAATATCACAAAGTAAGTTAGAAAATGAGTAAACAAATGGATTGTCAAAATCACAAATATTCGTAGAGCAATCGAATAAAATATATAATACTTGCACCATGAAACCTTGTCTGAAAAGAGCACTCAGACCTATGCAAGTCTACTATCGCCTTTATTATCAATAGATTATATGTGTATTACCCTATTGTATATACATTATATATGCATTATATGTGTTTGAGTTTATGCTTAAAGTAATGGATTGCAAATGGGAATGTACACTCAATTTTAGTTGTACATACCAATTTGGAAGTACGATACACTAAGGAAATGTGTTCTGTAATATGTGATTTGAAGTACATAATGAGCTATGTATTATGATCCAATGATGTCATGTATTTACAAAGAATGTTTGATGTCAAGCAAAAAAGGTTGTAATGATAACGAAAATACATATCATATGCTATACACTTAATATTATTGTATATAGGGTTATGAATAGTCAACTTGTGGCTATGTTAATCCTTAATTAAGTCATATTATCATTATTATATTATAATTTAGGTAGGTAGGTCAGCCTAGGTGTTATGAAGGGTTGTGTCTATTCAACCTAAGCATAATTAGGTATATATGGGAGGTTGTGAGTCTTATTTCATCATCATATTGTGAAGTGTGTTCTCATTGGAGATATTTGGAGGTTTCCCCCTCGAAGTGGCCTATTACTCTTAGCTATTATCAAGTATTTATATAATATTTCATATTATTTCTCCTATTGTGCAAGTTATTTCATTAAAAGTGTTATCAGAGCATGATCTTGGCACCATAGAGGCAAGATTTTTTCTCAACATTGGGGGAATTTTGGGAAGAGCATAACTTTCAAATTTTAGCAAATTTTTGAAATATTTTTAAAGATTTTTTGAAGAAAATATCAGAATTGGAGAAAATCTAAGGAAATTATTGCAGAATTATTATCTCTACACATTTTTTTGAGATCTTCAAATCTCTCATATCCTATCAAATTGGTGTATAACTTGTATTTGGTTTTTCAATACATAGTAGAGGAGCCTAAATTCAAATCTTGGAGAAATTGAAAAACAAAAATAAGAAACATATTGCAAAATTAGGAAAATTCTCTCTCAAGGTGGCAAATTTGCTAATTTTTTTTTTTTGGGGGGGGGGGGGGGTTTCGAGTAATGATTTCTTGACCCAAATAAGTTATAGTAAAAAATAAATAAATCAGAGAATTTACATTTTATTTGTGTGATTTATTTCAAAAATATTGGTTTCCATCATGACGGAGCCTCCAACAAGAGGCAAAAGAAATTCTACCACACTGGGGAAATCCATTGATCAAGATTGGGAAGTAACAAAGGATAATAAGCCCAATGAGGAACTTAGTAAGTTCAAGGAAGAGGTTAAGAAGGATATGTGTGACCTACAAGGAGATATATCAAATATACAAAGCATGTTAAGCACCTATATGAATGAAACAAGGAAGGAGATCTCAAGTAATCAAGGTGAAACGTTCAAGTCAACTAATAATGACACAAATTTTATTAATCCAATGGGATCTAGGAATTTTTTTCCAAAGGTGGATATGCAAAAATTTGATGGTAAGGATCCTCTAACATGGATAAATCAAATGGAGAATTTTTTGAAATACATCAAATCCCATATTGACAAAAGGTTATGATGGCTTCCTTATATATAGAACCAGATCAATTCATTTAGTATCATTGGCTTTGTACTCATAGGAGGAAAAAGGGTCTCACTATATCATGGTCAATTTTTATAGAAGAACTCCAAGCATAATATAGTAATAGTGTGACAAAAAAATTCTTTAGCCAACTTGTTAAGCTTCAAAAAATAGGATTAGTTAAGGATTATATTCAACAATTCCAAAATCTATCCTTAAGAGTGGATACAATTATAGAGGAGGACTTGAATGATTTATTCTTGGGTAGTCTCAAGGATCACATTCAACATGAGGTATGCATACTTTGTCCTAGTTCATTAAATGAGTCTTTTATATTGGCATGCAGGGTAGATGAGAAATTCTTGATTTATAGAAAGTAGGGGGCTAATGTGACAAGAGATAAAGGATAATCAACACCTTATCTTCCTCAACCTACTAGGTTGACTCCACAACAAATTGAGGAGAAAAGAGGAAAAGGGTTGTGTTTCAATTGTGATAGCAAATATAGTCAAGGGCATAAATGTAGTGAAAAGAAATTATTCTATAGTGAAGGTCCAAGTGAGGAAGAAGAGGATGAGCCCATATTAGAGGAGGATAGGGAGTCAGGTGAGGAATCACATGATTCTCAACCAATCATTTCTTATCATGCACTTTCAAGTTTTAGTGCACCACAAACTCTCAAGGTAGTGGGTTTCTTAAAGAAGCAGAAAGTAATCGTGTTGATTGACTCAGGTAGTACTCATAATTTCATCAAAAAAAATTTGGAAACTCTTCTAAATTGTTTTATATATCTAGCCCTAGAGTTTTAGGTTTTGATTGTAGATGGGGGCATAGTTTGTTGTTCATGGAAGTTTCATAGCATTAAATTATCCATGGGAGATTATCAACTTGATACCCCAATGTATGCAATATCCATGGGTGTAGTAGATATTTTTTTGAGAGTACAATGGCTTACTACATTGGGAACAATTAGGATGAACTTCCAAGAACTATTCATGCAATTTCAAACACAAGGAAAGGATGTGGAGCTAAGGGGATTCAAGGAAAAATCTCCATAGATGGTAAGCTCTCATCAAATGCAAAAACTTCTTAAGGAAGGTGAGGATAGATTTGTGGTCCAACTATGTTCATTAGAAGTCTCTCAATCTAATGCTCTTACTCATCCAGATTTACAAGCAAAAATTGATCATCACTCAGTAATTCTTGGAGATATACCTAAAGGACTTCCTCCTAAGAGGGATCATGACCATGCCTTATAAGTACCCACACATACAAAAAAGTGAGATAGAAAAAATTGTTGAGGAAATGCTAGAGGCGAGAATTATTAGGCATAGCCAAAGTGCGTACTCTTCACCTATTGTGCTCGTGTGTAAGAAGGATGAAACTTTGTGCATGTGTCTAGATTATAGAGTGTTCAACAAGTACACCATTAAAGATAAGTTTCCTATTCTTGTCATCGATGATCTTCTAGATGAATTAAATGGAGCTATGTATTTTACCAAGTTAGATCTTAGATTGAGTTATCACCAATTCGGATTAAGGAGGAAGATATTTGTAAGATAGCATTTTGAACTCATGAAGGTCATTATGAATTTTTGGTGATGCCATTCAGTCTTAGCAATGCACCATATACATTCCAAAGTTTGATGAATTCCATTTTTAAGAAGTTCTTGAGGAAGTTTGTGTTAGTGTTTTTTGATGATATATTAATTTATAGCAAGACTCAGGAAGAACATTTGCAGCATGTAGATCAAGTGTTACAATTGCTTAAAGATGATCAACTTTATGCTAAGCCATCCAAGTGTGCTTTTGGTCTTAAGGAGGTGGAGTATTTGGGACACATAGTTTCACATGAAGGAGTAAAGGTGGACCCTAACAAAATTAAGGCTATCATGGAATGGCCCATTTCAAAAATGATTAAGAAGTTGAGGGGTTTCAGGATATTGTAGAAGATTTGTGAATAATTATGGTCATATGGTAGCACCCCTTACAACTCTATTGAAGGATTATTTTCATTGGAATGAATCTACTAATGTATTATTTGAGAAACTGAAGAAAGCTATGTGTACAAATCCAATGCTTGCCACTCCAGAATTCACCAAGGAATTCATTGTGGAATGTGATGCTTCTGTAAATGGGATAGGAGCAATTCTCATGCAAGAAGGTTGACCAATTTCTTTTGAGAGTCATCAATTAAAAGGTAAAAACCAAGTCAAACCTATTTACAAGAAGGAAATGTTAGCAATCCTTCATGCAGTTAAAAATTGTGGCCTTATTTAATGGGTCAACACTTCAAGGTTAAGATAGATCATGATAGCCTAAAATATTTTTTGGAACAAAGACTATCATCAAAAGATTTAAAAAAATGGGTCACTAAGATGTTGGGATGTGACTTTGAAATTGTATACAAGAAAGGGAAGGAAAGTATTGTGGCCAATGCACTTTCCAAGAAGGATGAAAAAGATGAAGTCTTATTGTGTGCCCTTTCAATATTACAATAAAATTAGGTGGTAGAAGCCAATGAAGAGTGGAAAAATGATGTTGAAACAAGTAATCTCATCCAACAAATAAAAAGTGATCCTAGTAGTTTGGATAAGTTTTTTTTATAGGGGGATATTCTTTGGTATAAAGAGTGCTTGTATCTCTATAAGAATTCCACTCTTAAACACAAGATTCTCAAAGAACTACATGAGTCCCCACTTGGTGGTCATTCAAGATTTTTGAAGACGTATCATAGGCTTAAGCAAGATTTTTTTTGGGAAGGGCTAAAAGGTGATGTTCAAAAGTTTGTGGCTAAATGTTTAGTTTGTCAAAGAAATAAGGGGGAAACAATTAAGACACCATGTCTCTTGTAGCCTTTATCTATTCTTAGCCAATGTTGGGAAGAGGTATCCTTGGACTTCATCACAAGGCTCCCCAAATCTAAAGGTCATAATGTCATCATGGTAGTAGTTGATTGCCTCACTAAATATGCACATTTTATTGCACTATCACATCCTTTTATAGTAAGTATAGATTCAAAAGTTTTCTTGGAGAATATCCAAAAGCTACATGGTACACCTAAGGTTATTGTTAGTGATTGTGATCCTATCTTTACTAGTTATTTTTGGAAAGATTTATTCTCATGTTTGGACACTCAATTGGCTCATATTTTTTCATACCATCTGCAATCAGATGGGAAAACTGAGGTGGTTAATAAATGTTTAGAAGGATATCTACATTGTTTCACTTCAGAAAAACAATCTGAATGGGTAGATTGGCTACTTCTTATAGAATGGTGGTACAATACTTATTTTCATAGCTCATCAAGAATATCTCCATTTTTGGCACATTATGGATATCATCCTCCTTCCATAACATCATCATTAAAGGTGTCACCAAGAGTTCAAGTAGTAGAGGATCACTTGCTTCGTTAACAATAGGTACTTTTAGGACTCAAGGAGAATTTAGCTATGGCACAAAATCGAATGAAACAACAAGCAAACAAACATTGCAGTGAAAGAAGTTTTGAAGTTGGGGACTGGGTCTTCTTGAGATTGCAGCCTTATAAAAAAATCTCAACAAAGAAATAAAAAAAAGAATAATAAGTTTTCTTCAAGATATTATGGACCATACCAAATCATGCAAAAGATTGGTAGTGTTGCCTACAAGCTTGAGTTACCAACAAAAACAAAGATACATCCAATTTTTCATGTTTCTTGTTTGAAGAAGGTAATTGGGAAAAATATTCCTATTCAAATAGTACTACTAGAACTTGATGAAGAAGGAAGAATAATTTTGAAACCAAAGTGCATTCTTCAAACATACACAAAGAATATGAGGAACAAAACCCTGACTCGGTATTTCATCCAATGGAAGAATTTACTAGTTGAAGAGGCAACATGAGAGGATGAGGAGTTCATTCAAAAGAATCCACACTTTTTTAGCATTGAGGACAATGCTTATTTCAAGAGAGGAAGCATGATATGCCCTTAAATATTATTGTATATAGGGTTATGAATAGTCAACTTGTGGCTAGCTATCTTATTCTTTAATTAAGTCATGTTATCATTATTATATTATAATTTAGGTAGGTAGGTTGGCCTAGGTGTTATGAAGGGTTGTGTCTATTCAACCTAAGCATTATTAGATATATATAGGAGGTTATGAGTCTTATTTTGTCATCATATTGTGAAGTGTGTTCTCATTGGAGATATTTCGAGGTTGCCCCCTAGAAGTGGCCTATTACTCTTAGCTATTATCAAGTATTTATATAATATTTCATATTATTTCTCCTATTGTACAAGTTATTTCATTACATCATATGTTTATGTTTTAATTGCCCAAGGTATGTGGTGTGGCCATGAACCCTATAGAACACCTATAGAGTGCTGATTGAAAGAAGACAACATTCTACTTAAGCATTTGAGAGAGGGTCCTCTTCAAATTATTGTGTAGTGGGATTGGCGTGGCTGAATTGTTGAATTTCTCATTGTAAAAACACCTCATAAAATGTATTCTTGATAATTAATGTGAAATTTTTCGTCCTCACGAAGGAAAACCTTATAAGCTATATGGATGTGTTGTATGGTCTTGATCCAAAAGATATGGTTGACTTCATATGATGATACCCTTTATGTTGTCAAATTTATTCACACTTTAGTGGTCCAGGCAATTGATTATGGTTTAAATAGTTATTCAAATGGGTTATTATTAAAACACAGCTTATTCTTAACCACATCAAGAAAGGACATGCCTAAAAATAAGAGAACCATGAAGAACTTCATTATATTATTGGTGGTACAATCTACATAATTATTTTATAAATATTATAGTCGACAATATTGATGGCAGATCAACATTCAAACCAATACAAGCCTTATTAATTAAGAAAGTTAACTATCAACATGGAAGATAGACCAAAAAGGAGCATATCGAATGGTATTCATAGTATTTGAGAGAGTACAAAATTTGGGATATTCGGGCACATTGTAGCCATTTCACACATTAGAGCCCATTAAGATATAACTGAAACCTAAGAGGTACACAAACCATCAAATCATAACATGATAATTGGCAAAGAAAGTACGTGGAATATTCACAGCACACTAAATTGATAGCCATCCACATGGATTCCACTTACCCCATGGATGGACAAAGAAAGAATTGAAAATAATTATAAAAAGAGATCTAAAATTGAGGATGGTGATTTTAGCTTAACCCCTTATAGAATGGTCATACCAAATATGGAAAAATATCATTCTTAATGTTGCATATGATTTAAAATTTAAACATTCAAAATCAAATGTATTAATTGCTGACTAAACTACTTGAAAATAAAGATTTAATACATGCATTGATGGTTTAATTAGATTGAGTATGAACTGATTCACACTGTATTATAATTGATTTACAACTTGATCACCACCCAAGATAATAGATTTAGACATTAATGATAATCACTTATAGTTATATTAATATTAGAAATGATTATTAAGATTAAGCAAAGGAAGTATGATCATACAAAGTTGGAATAAAAATGAAAAGAAGGGTGAACATTATGTGTACGAGAGTTGGAGACTAATGGAGGAAAATGGCCATATCTATTCAAAAGGATGTTAGTCTTATTAGATAGAAGTGTAAATGGCACTTGTAAATTATTGAAGAAAGGAGATATCTGCAACATAATCTAACTACTTTGATCAATCTAAATTATTAGTCAAATATATTGAATCCATATGGTGATCATGTGTAAAGGTTCACTAAATATTCTTAGGGAAGAATCATTGAAGATTTAGCAATATTGCAAGTACTTCTATTTCTATGGGTTGGGGAAGGTGATGCTAGTCTTTCCATTAAGAGATATAGACTCAAAGGGATAAAATTGAAGAGGCTACCAAATATTGCATATTTCAATCAAGATAAGTTCATCTTTGATTTATTTTGAATTTTAAAATGAAATTACTAAAAATCTTTTATTTTGGGATTCTCATTTGAGAATCAAATTATTTTTAGGATTAAACTAGAGCAAGACCTTAAGCAGATATGAAGATTACTTCATACTCCTAAATCACCACTTCAACACATAAAGCTAATAAGGCAAGTTATATATTTTCTTTATATATTTATTATGAAATAATTATTAGTCTCCTTCTTATGATTGATAAATTTTGTTATTGTGATGAATATTGAATATGCTAATACCCATTACCAATTATTCTAATCAAATAGTTACAATGAAATGGAATTGATTTTTAAGTTGATAGATAATGATCAAAGAATTTTGTTAAGTAAAACTAATTAAATTATCCAAGATAAGGTAAGGCCTATAGTGGAATGGGCTGGGTGACATCACTTGGAGGTACAAGGTAAGGCCTGCAGTGAGATGGGCACTGGGCTACATCATCCAAGGGTACTAGGTAAGGCATACGGTGGAGAGAATACCACGGGATACATCATTCAAAGGCACTATCTTGGAGATGATGATCAAAGAGAGCTAACAATAATGAGGGAGAATGGTGAGGCCCATGATTGGGTCATAAGGCACCCTATTATAGTCTCTCCTTCCATACTCAAAAATTGATGACTTAATAAATGAACTATACTTTTGATTAAGAAGTCACTAAATTGAGACCATAAATACCTTGTCAGAGGATTGATATAAGGAAATCCTAAAGTGGAAAATTTATATATATATGTGTACTAATGTTTTATTGTGGTTGTAGATTCACAATCAAGGAATTTCATAACATGAGTCTCATCAGTCTATATCATGTTTGCTTCATGTCTTCATCTATCTGCATCGTGGTTACTTCATGTCTGCACCATGTTTGCTTCTTGTTTTCATTCATTAAGATGTATATTTCATAATTATTTTAGGACCTTTGTATGCAAATATGTTTTATATTTATGAAGGAGTTTGTGTATGAATGATTTTGCTTGAGGACAAGAAAATTCAAGAGTGGAGGACTGTGATATCCCCATTTTGGCATATAAATTAACTAATAATATATAAAGAGTATAATATTAATAATCTATAATTTATATCAAATATTATAATTATACTAAGATATAAATATAAATTTTCATATATTATATAATTATAAATATTAATGTATATATATACATGAACATTATTATATATTTATATATAATTAGATATTTATATGTCATAGATAATTAATATATATCTATATGACAATAGTATATGATATTATATCTTTTTTTTATATTAAAATAATATAATATATTATTATATATTATTATAATATATAATCATATATAATTAATATTAATATATATTAAAGATATATATCATATATAATCATATATATTTAATATAATAATATATAATATAATTATTTTATTAATATAATTAATATTAATGAAAGGGCATGACTCTTGGAAATACACATGTAAATATAGGTTACCAGATAATGAAAAGGATTAGATAAAAATATATTACAAAATGGATACAAATAAAAGACATAGAAGAGAATGTCCTCAAATGGGACATTACAATATTCAAAAACATTCTAAACTCAGATTTTCAGTCTTTTTGCAATCAAAACTCATGCTACGGCATGTTGTTCTTACAATAACATGTGACTTCTACCAACTTTAGGGTTTGGTAAGTCTAAATATGTCCTCCTAGGTCTTTCTCCTTCATATTAGGGCTTTCATCGACCTCCTTGATGTTTGGAAAGGAAAATCAGCATTTTCTTGCAAAATTGCAATATTGCAATATTTCTTGCATAGCAACTTTTTGCAATTTTTGACATCTCCTACTTGTTGACTTAGTTATCCCTTAGTATTTCCATGCTAGGGACCCTTCCCCGAGCTAGAGTCCTATACCTAAGGCTATTTATTGCTCCATGGCAAGAAATGCATTGATTCTAAGGATAATTAATGACTCTTCTAAGGACATTCAATAGCTTCCTATAGCCTAGTTAACTCAACTAGGTCCTCAGACCCTTATTCTAATTACAAAATCTCTCTTGGAGTACAACACAGCAAAATTGAAAATGGTGAGGGTCCTATGTTTCAAGGTGCCCCTACACCATACTCCAAACCAAAGAAGTCAAGTCCCCTCTAGAGACAAAAGATGGAGATCTATACCATGAAGCTTGAACTAATTCTTAGGGATCCATTTAGCCTCTGAGTCTAGTTTTCCTTTCCATTTGGCAAGGTGCTCTTTGTATGTGCCATGTCTATTCATGGTATGAATTCGAGAATCCAATATCCTCTCTGCTTGAAGCTTGGGCTTAGGGGGTAAAGCTGATACTTGAACATCCTTGTGAGATTCCTCCACATGCTAATCCACCTCAATAAGAGGGCCTTTATACCTAATTAAGTCTGCTACATTAAAGATGGGAGAAATAGCTAGATCATCTAGCAACCCAACCTTGTAAGCATTATGCCCATACTTGGCTAGTATAGGACATGGTCCAATTCTTCTCATTTGCAACTTTTTTTACGTTTCCTTGTGAATTTTTTCTTTGTTTAGGTGGACCATGAACAAGTCCCCTATAGCAAACTGTAATTCTCTCTTCTTGAGGTCAGCTTTGTCCTTGATCTTCTCGGTGTTATTAATGAGGGATTGTTTTACTTGTTCATGTGATTCCTTCATAGATTGACTGAAATCTTCAACATAACCATTGTTAGGTACTTGACCATCTAGGTTTCTCAATTCACTTACACCCCTAAGATGTATCCCCTATACAATCTCAAAGGGACTCTTGCCCATAGTTCTATTTATGTCATCATTATAAGAAAATGTTGCTTGGTGAAGGACCATATCCCATGTCAAACCATACTCCTTGGTTAAGCATATTAACAAGTTTCCAAATTTCCTATTGACCACTTCAGTCTGACCATCAGTTTGAAGATGGTAGGTTGAACTGAAAGATACATTGGTACCTAGCCTTTTCCATAAGGATCTCAAAAAATTCCCATGAATTTTCTATCCTTGTCAGATATGATGTTGGTTGGAAAACCATGAATCCTCACAACTTCCTTGAAAAACAAGTAAGTAATATGACTTGCATCATGAGTGACCTTACATGGAATAAAATGACTCATATTGCTAAATTTGTCCACTACTACATAGATGCTATCAAAACCACTCATTGTTCTAGGTAAGCCAACCACAAAATCCATACTTACACATTCCCATGGTCTGCTTGGTATTGGGAGAGGTTGATAAAGTCCTACATTTGTAGAAGTCCCCTTTTCTCTTTGACCTATGATGCATTGCTTAACATAAGCTCTAACATCTCTTTCCATTCTAGGCCAATAGTAGTACATTTGAACCTATTCCAAGGTCTTATTCAAGCCAAAATGGCCACTCAAACTACCATTGTTTTTTTCTTGAATGAGGTTCTCTCTCATGGAACCCTTTGGCACACATAACTACCCTCCTTTGAAGAGTAATCCATTCTACAATGTATAGTCTAAAAACTCACCATGAAAGTGATTCAGGTGCTCTTGACACATCTTATATGTTGCTACAAAATCTCCATCAGTTTGCTAGAGTTATTTTAAATTATCCAACCCTATGCTCCTTACTTGGATTTCTTGGATAGTTAGCAACCTTCTACTCAAAGAATCAGCTACCTTTTTTAGCTACCCCTTCTTGTGCTTTATGGTGAAGGTATAAGACTATAAATACTCCATCCATTTGACATGTATATGGCTTAGTTTGTCTTGGGAGTTGAAAAAACTCAAAGCTTGGTTATCAGTGAACACTACAAACTCCTTGTGTAAGAGATAATGCCTCCATTTTATAAGGTATTGAACAAGTGCATAAAGTTCCAAATCATAAGAATGGTACTTTTATTTTGTTGCATTTATCTTTTCACTAAATAAAACCATTGGTCTATTGCTTTGACTAAAGACTCCTCCCACTGCTATATTACTAGCATCACATTCTACAACAAAAGGTTCATTAAAAGTAAGCAACATTAGGATAGGCTTACTAGCTACCTCTTTCTTCAACATTTCAAATCCCTTGTTTGTTGGTTGTGTCCACACAAACTTGGTCTTTATTCCACCCTTGATAGTATCCATCGTGGTAGCATATATCCCACTGAAGTTCCTAATGAACTTTTTATATTATTGAGCTAGGCCATGAAAACTCCTTACTTCACTGGCATCTTTGGGAGTAACTTTGTCTTTATCCATTTTAAGATCTCCTTGAGATAATACAAAGCCTAAATAGATTAGTTCCTACTTCATGAAATCACACTTGTCTAGATTGATGGTTAGGTGTTCTTCTTTCAACTTAGACAATATAATTCTAATATGATCTAAGTGTTCCTCTTTACTCATGCTGAAAATCAATATATCATCCAAATAGACTACCACAAACTTACCTATGAATTATTTCAACACCTTATTCATGAGCCTCATGAATGTACTTGGAGCATTTGAAAGGCCAAATGGCATAACTAGCCACTCATAGAGTCCTTTAGTGGTTTTAAAATCTGTCTTCCACTAATCTCCTTCTTTTATTCTAATCTAATGATAACCACTTTTAAGGTCTATCTTGGTGTAATACTTAGCCCCTCCTAAGAAATCCATTAAGTCTTCAATCCTAGGCATGGGAAACCTATACCAAATTGTGATCTTGTTTATGGCTCTGGAATCTGTGCATAATCTCCATGTTCCTCCTTTATTTGGTGCCAAAATAGTAGGTACAACACATGGGCTGATGCTCTTCATTTTCAACCCTTGATCTATCAACTCTTGTACTTGCTTTGCAACTTCCTTATTCTACTGTAGAGTTAGCTTGTAAGGTGCCTTGTTTGGAAGAGATGCCCCTGGAACCAAGTCTATTTGATGGCTGATTTCTCTTTGAGGTGGTAGAACTATAGGTGTTCCATCTAATATAATAGTCTTAAATTCATCCAAAATATGTTGCACCTCATGAGGTATGTCCTCCTTCTTAGTCTCTTTGTCCTCTTGGGTTTCACCACAATAGCATAACCCACTCCTTCTTCGTTGTCAAGAGTTTTCATGAACTCTTTCCCCTTCAAAAGAAGCACATTAGGTCCACTCCCTTGATTATCATATTCAAGTAGTGATTGAATTTTATAACTCACCCCATCCTTCTTAAATGTGTATGAATTAAGCTCACCATTGTGTATGGCTCTCCTATTAAACTACCATGGTCTACGTAATAATAGGTGATAGGCATCCATGGGCAAAACATCACATAGAATCTTGTCATTTTATCCTCCTATGGTGGGCTCAATCCATGCAACTCATTCACAAAAACATGTTGCTCCTTATTTAGCCAGGTGACCTTGTAGGGAGTGTTATGAGGCATTTTAGGAATCTTGAGTTTAGCTATGGCTTCTTTTGAAATGATTTTATCAGTAGACCTTGAGTCTATGATAAATTTACAAACCTTTCCCATAATCTTACATCTCACCCTAAAGCATGATCTTCTTTGCTTGGGCTCTCCTTTGACTGGATCTTTAATTAGGATCCTCTTTATCTTTAAGTTCTCCCCACTTTTGGAATACAACTAGATATTAGGTGACTTCACACTTGAAGCATCTTCATGAATGTATGTTATCTTCTTTTCTCATTGTGATGTTGATCCCTTTTTAGGACACCTATAAAAAGTGTGCCCAAGTTGTTGACAGTGGTAACACTTCATTGTAGCAAAGTAGGATGGTCCCCTTCCTCCTAGTGATCTACCTTAGCCTCTACCTCTATTAGAACCACATCTTTGACTGGTTTCTCCACTTTTTTTATTCATATTGGACTCATCTTGGGATCTATCATCATTGCTTCTACCTCCATAGCTTCCCCTATGTCCTCTTCCATCTCTACCTCTTCCCTTATTCTTTGTGGTATAGTCTTGCTTTCTTTTTCCTTTCTCTTCCACCTTTAGAGCCATTTGGTAGCTTTTATGGACTATTTTAGGAGTAGAAAGACTCATGTCTTCTTGGATAGAAAACTTAAGTCCATTCAAATATCTTTCCAACTTGACTTTTTGAGCATCAAAGACACCATCACATTCAATATGGTTATTCATTCCTTTAATCCATTCCATGATGAGGTAAGGATCCATCTTTCCATTGAATAAGGGATTGCCTTTCAAGGTCTTACTATTTATTTATTTTAGTGCCTTCAAGAAAGGCTCTTCTCATATAACAATGACTAGTGTTGGGGCTTCTTCCTCCAACTCAATCTCTTTCTCCTCGGCATCCTACTTTTCTTTCTACTCTATCTTGTCCTTGACTTTATGTATTGTATCTTGGATCTCACTTAACAATTGTTCAAGTTGTGTCAATCTTTCTCTCAAAGACCTGTTGTCTTCCTATTGCTCTTCTACTTTCTTCTCTTATTCTTCTACCTTCTTGTCCAATTCATCATTGGTCACCATTGTGCTAGAACCACTAAATTTAGTAGGTGTCATCATTCACCTTGCTTTGCACTTGCTTTCCCCACACCTTTTGTGAGCTTTGATACCACTTCATAGGGAGAATAGGGATGAACCAATCACAAGTTCATGCTTCTTTTCTTCCTCTAAGACTTAAGGTGTCTTGATAGATCACAAAATGGACTTATAGGATCATTTTTGAGCAAATATCCCCTAATTCTAAACCCTACTCCACTATCTTGATCAAATTTCACTTCTTGTTGTCTACCAAGCTCCCATACTAGATGGAGAGTATTCAAGGTCTTTCAACTAAACTAGGTCTTTTTGACTATTCTACACATCCAACTTGTAGGATCCTGGAGGAGACACAAAACCTTGAAATGTACTTCTTTGGTATACCAAAAAACCTCTTTATGGTTGGACTTCTTACCAATTTCACCCTTTTCCTTCAAAATAGGGCTACAACGAAGAGCCCCAGTTAGCCCTCTCCTTCCTAAAAAATAGGGATTTTCTCCAATTTCTTCCACTAATCCTTCCAATGTTTCTTCATAGAGCATTATTGATTTCAAGATCACTTTCAAATTTTCTAGGTTTTAGACCCTAGAACTATCGTATAATACCTTTGCTAATTTTGAGGGTTTTTGAGGGTTTCCAAGGGAAACTTGTTGTTTGGCTTTGTTAGGTGTCTTAATGGATTGATGGTGCCTTTTCCTTCCACCCAAAGGACTTGCTATCACTCACATTCAACCTCCACATTCACTTTCCAAAATAACTCCATAACCCTATAAACAATAAGCTCTACATTGTCATTATTCCCTAGTTGGGCATGCTCTAGCATGCCTAGGGCAAAAGCTTAAAAATGCATCCTAAGATTTTTAGGGCCCTTTCTTTTTCCAAGATGTAGTACATTTTGTACACTCATTATCTCCAAGAGGCTATACAATTCCTATGGTGAGATAGTGAGTTGCATCATTGTCAATGCAAATTGCCTAGAACAAAACAACAAACTGGTTGGAAAAGAAAGATTTTTAAAGCAATGAAACAAAGTAAAACCAAAACAAACTTCCTTAAACAAAAATGTCCTAAAAAACACTATCTATAAAGCCTTAAACAAAAATGTCCTAAAAAACACTATCTATAAAGCCAACTAGTACAATACTTAAAGACAATATTCAAAAACCTTCTAAACTCAAATTTTTAGTCTTTTTGTAATCAAAATTCATTCTACAACATGTTGTTCATACAATAACATGTGACTTCTACCAACTTTAGGGTTTGGGAAGCTTAAATATGTCCTCCTAGGTCTTTCTCCTTCATATTAGGGCTTTTATTAGCCTCCTTTATTTTTGGAAAGGAAAATTAGCATTCTCTTGCAAAATTGCAAAATTGCAACATTTCTTGCATAGCAACTTTTTGCAATTTTTGACATCTCCTACTTGTTGACTTGGCTATACCTTACAATTTCCATGCTAGGGGCCCTTCCCTAGGCTAGAGCCCTATACCTTAGGCTATTTATTTCTCTATGGCAAGGAATTCCTTGATTCTAAGGACATTTAATAACTTACTACAGCCTAGTTAACTCACCTAGGTCCTCAAACCCTTATTCTACTTACAAAGGCTCTCTTGGAACACAACACAACAAAATTGAAAATTGTGAGGGAAATATGTTTCAAAGTGCCCCTAGACCATAAAGGGAAGGTTACCAAGGTACAAATAAATTTGGGGAGTTAGATTTTCCCTATGGAGATGATGATGAAGAAGAAGAAGAAGAATACATTTATATTCCTAAAGAAGATGTTACAAGAGGAGAAATTCAAATCCCTATAGCACCAATATATGAAATCACTATACAAGATATAAAGGGATTATTCCCAAGAGATCTTAGAATAGAGTCTTGTAAGGTAGATGTTTCTAATGATGAGTTTGTTAAATAATTACCCTTCAAGCAATTATTATGGCAGTATTTTAGGGAGGATTATCATAGGGTGGTTGATGACAAGAAGAGTCAAAGGCCAGATGATGATCCTAATGGCATCGGCAAAGTGGTAGAGCATTAAATGATGATAATTTTTTATGCTCTCAGCCTAGAGAAGGGTAGGAGGATTATAAAAGAATTAGGAGTCCAATTGCTACCAAATCTCAATATTGACAATGCAATTGCATTTTATTCTATTATGAAGGATATGAGGTTGAATAAACCTAAAAGGGAGGCTAAGATATCCACCTCTAGTATGTACTACATTGAAGACTTAGTTATCTTGGCTACTTTTTCTATTTCTCCTTCCCCTTCAAATCAAACTACTGGTGAAGACAACAGAGTCAAGGAAAATGTGGTTTTACACAGTGTTGAAGATGCTAAGCTTACCCATTCCACAAGGAATTTATAAGAACATGTGGCATATGTTTATAGTGTGGAAGAGGGGATAGAGAAGAAAAATGAACAATTATAAGAAAATTACAACCATGTGTATGCTTCATATGAATGGAGAATTAAGGAAAATGCTTATTTATAGAGTAGAATAAGTTCACTAGAGAAGAATATAATAGAGCTTGAAGAAGAAAAAGAATCCAGTGAGGATCAACCACTTCTTTCAACGGAATACACTTCATCAAGTTAGTTGAGCATAGTGCTTTTTGATACCATGGTTTTTCCAGCACCTCCTAAGGAAACTTCTCCAAAAAAGGTAAGAAGTGATGATGCCTTAATAAAGGAGGTTGTGGAACTGCAGATGTAGCTAGAAAGTAAACAGAGTGACTCTTATTATAACAAAGAATTTATAATCAAGATTGCACTAATGTTTTTATTTGAGAGAATAAATTCAAAATTATTTAGAATTCATGAGTTATGTAAAATTCTTTATTTATCAATTAGCAAAATGGGGTATGATGGTAGATTGTTAGAGCCCACATATCAAAAATGGATTAGGGAGAATGGAGAAAATAAGACAATTTGAACTTTGTGTAAGAGTGGACCTCAATCCTCCTCCAAATGCCATGGCCACATTAAAAATTGCTAAATAATTGAGGAATTTTTCAATTTTTCCAAATGTCATTGATAATAAAATGGTGGAATTAAAGGACTAGATAGAAGTATTTAAGGATACCCTAGTGCCACCTATTTTTGAATAATGATATAGTGATTAAAGACTTTACCAACTAGAGAATAGAAGCTATAGAAATAGTGAATAACTTGGTTAGAAAGATAGTTGAAGATGTGGACATGTCCCTTTTCCAAGAATGCATGCCCAAGTTGATCAACTTAGAAATATTCTATTAGAGTTTCAAGAAAGAGGTCACCTAGGCCATAGTTAAATTTATTCCTTATAGGCAAGTGGCATATCAAATCTTGGAACATATGTGCCCTCTGATGATGAATTTGAAGAGTGGGTTAAAAAGTACATCCCATCATAACCTAAAGATTCTCCTCCACTAAGCTAATAACATGTGAATATTTGGTAAAAGACAAATCACAAGGAAAGAGACATGTGGTCACATGACTATAAATTGTCACATCAACTTGTTACAAGTAATATGTCATATAGGATGATGACATTTGTAGCAATCTTTATGCCTAAAGCTTGTGGCAACTCACCTACATAAGTGAGTTCCCAAGACTTGAGAAGGGTCTAAATTTGTATAGAAGGAATGTATTATCTTTTTTTGGTCAGTGCATTACTGTATATTGTATCTAGAATATTTGCAATGGAAATATAAAGTAGGAGGTGTTCAGTCTTTTTTGAGTTTTTCTCTTATTGAAAATTGATAATGAATTGTATGTTCTCAAAAAAAAATAACACAACGTGCACATATATTTGTGATTCAAGATGGATTTTGTCTCTTGTGTTTGCTTTTTTTAGTTTTTTGAGTTTTGATGACCAAGTTTTCCAAATTCTTAGTTATAATTCATTGACAGTTGTGTTTTTTCTCATGACTTGTTGATAATCAAATTGATTGTGTAAATTATATATATGAAGTAAGAAAATTGAATGTTTCATGTAAAGATTTTGATAAGAATGAGATCTAAGGTTGAGTTCTAATTTCTTGTTCACAAAATGGGAAGATAGATCTAATATCATGTGTCAATATTGTGAGTAAATGCCCAAATGGATAGCACTAGTCACATATTAGATATTAAAATCTAGATATAATACATGGTACAAAATTAATCAATCAAATTTTATAGTCTTTGTCAATATTGATCTGAAAAGTTAGCCTGCTCTTGATTTAGGGAGTCTTAAGGTTTTAAAGAACTAGCTATCCTTTGTCCCTTTTACAATCCTTAAATTAGAAGATTTATAGGAAAATTATCTACTTAATTGGAATTCATTTTTCATAATTGTTGTTAAGAAGAAAAATAGTGATTCCAATGTATACCAGCCTGAATATTGCAAAATTAAATAGGAATAAGACTAACATAGTCTTAATAGTTGACCCTATTGATTTACCTTTGGAATACTTATCATGATTTTCGGCTAACTCCTACGTATTCTCTGCATTTTCAATTAGTAGTTAAAATATTATCAAATCAAGAGCCAGCGGAACTAACTTATCAAGTGTGCATTGTATTTGCATGATACTTAACACATCTCAACAACTCCTTTCTCTATGTCATGTCATGATCTCTTATTTTCAAATCCTCTTCATCAATAAAATGATAAGGCACTCTACACTATTAGTAAATGTCTCTCCAGTAGGTTTGACACTATATCTTACCAATAGGTTTGACATGAATGACAACATAACAATTGCTCCAATTGTAGTTTCCAAACAATCTCCCTCTTTGGCATTGATAGAAACACATCACATACTTCACTTACTATACTAGATACCATGCAATTCAAAAATCTATAATATTGTTTATGATCTTCTCCCTTTGTTTTTATATTCTCTCTTTCTTAGTTTCATTCTTATTTTCATCCATGCAAGCTTGGGATGCTCCCTCTATCAATTTAGTACATACTCTTTCTCTATACAAACCTTAACATAACATGTGTCAACCTCTTGACAATAATCATTATCTCTAATCTTATAGGAAATCTTCTCCATCTTTGTACCTATCAATATTTGATGGTAACTCAGTGATAGTCTCCCTCTTTAGTTGATTAATGTTGTATGGTAACTTGATAATATTTCCTCTCCCTCTTTGACAAAAATTCCAAATACATAGAACTTGTATGTGTATGGTTAATATAGAAATTTCATCTCAACATTAACTCCTTGTAGCTTCATCTACTTATATTTTAGTGTCTTGCTTTTCCTTTTCATAGTTTTAGCCAACTCCTAAAGTCTGACCTCATGCATCAATGTTTATGATGTTTGAATTTATGACATTTAATGCAATGTGACATCTCTTCTTAGTTTGCTTCAAGTAGGTGGATGACCTCTAACTTACCTCTTAGATGCTCATTAGCATCCTTATGTAGTGCCTTAGTGAATATGTCAACCAACTATTCCTTTGTGTTTACATATTCTAGTCTCACTTATTTTTTCTTGTACCAACTCGCTCAACTAATGATACTTGATCTCAATATGCTTAGTCTTTGTATGCATCATAGGATTCTTTGATATATTTATAGAGCTTGTGTTATCACAATAAATCACAATAGGTTCACTAATATCTTCCTTCATGTCATTCAAAAATTGTTTGATCCATATAATGTTTGAACAATTCACTATTGTAGCAACATATTCAACCTCTATTGTAGATTGTGAAATATAGTTATGCTTCTTGCTTTTCCATGAAATCAATGTTCTTCCCAAGAAGAAAGCTCCACCAATTGTGCTCTTTTTTTCATCAATATTTCCTTCACAATTACTATCTATGTAAACTTTCAATTCAAATTTGTCACTTTTCTTGTACCATAAGTCATGGTCTTTTGTTCATTTCAGGTATCTTAGTGTCCTTTTTACTATCATCATATGATTTTCTTTGGGATTACCTTATAATATAAAAGAAATTCCAACATCTAATGTAATGTCTTCTATGTACAGCATATTGCAGTTTCCCAATCATAGACCTATACAATGTTTGATTCACTTTAGCAAAATCATCATTCTTTGGTAATTTGTGTCCACTCATCGTTGGTGTTCCAATTGATCTTGAGCCTTCCATAGCAAGGTCTTCAATATTTATTTTATATTGAGTAATAAAAATACCTTTGTTAATATGATAAACTTACAAACCATTAAAGAATTTAATCTCTCCAAATATTGACATTTTTTTAACTCCTTTTTCATTTGATCATCAAATGACTTGCTCAATGAATCTTTTCCTCAAGATATGATGTCATCAACAAAAATTTCATTTAGCAATATCTTATTTCTATCTTTACTTTAATATACAAATTTCTATTATCATTAGTTCTTGCAAAACCAATTTTCACCAAGTAATTGTGTAATCTTTCATACCATGCTCTAGGGGCTTGCTTCAAACCATATAAAGCTTTTTGTAACTTACATACCATATTCCTTTTGTTTGGATCAAAAAATCCTTCATGTTATTCAATGTAGACTTGTTCCTCTAGAATTCCATTCAAAAATAGAGATTTTACATCCATTTAGTATACTTTGAATACTTTGTAAGCAACATATGCAAGAAAAGTCCCCACTCCTTCTAACCTTATAACTAGGGAAAAAAATTATCCATAGTCAACTCCTTCCTCTTGTGCATATCCTTTACAAACCAGTCTTGCCTTGTTCCTTGTGACTTCACCTTTCTCATTCATCTTATTTCTGAACACCCACTTAGTACCAATCACATTCTTAACTTTGGGTCTGGATACCAATGTCCATGTTTTGTTCTTCTCTATTTTGTCAATTTCTTCATTCATTGGCTTGATCTAATCTTCATTCTCCAAAGAATATTTGATAGATTTAACATCAAACTCACATAATAAACATGATTCATTCTTTAGTCTTCTTTTTTTCATGAATCCTGAATGTTTATCTCCAATAATTTGATCTAGTGCATAATGTCTTCTCACATACATTTCCAATATAGGTTCAAGTCTTGGCTCTTCTTGCTATTTTTCACTAGATTATGCATGTTCAACATATCCTCTTGTCTATAGTTACAACTCAACTTCCTCTATTTGTTGGTTGGAAGTTACAGTCTATGACTTGGCTCCTATAGTCCAATGCTTAGCAAACTGCTGATACTCGACAAAGATTTTTTGCAGAACCTCGGTAGTTCCTGGCTTTTGATGCTTAACAGCCATCTTTTTTGGTTTAGATAAGGTGCTAAGTTCACCTTCATAGATGTAGACAATATTTCTATAATCTTCAGGTTCTTTCTTGTATTCTTCTTCATTTTTCTCTATAAATTCATCAACTCTAACATTTGCATTTTCCACAATTTTATTAGTATTAGAATTCAAACACTTATAAGCTTTTTTCTTAGTGGAATAACCTAAAAATATGCCTTCATAAATTTTTGCATCAAGTTTTCCTTTTCTTGCATCTTTCAATATGTAGCATTTTCTTCTAAAAACTTAAAAATAATTCACATTTGGTGCATATCCATACCAGAGTTCAAAAGGTGTTTTGTTTGTTTCTTTCTTCACTTAAACTTGATTCAGAGTATAGATTGTAGTACTTACAACCTCTCTCTGGTACTTTTTTGAAACATTCTTCTCCATCATCAGTTTTCTTGTGCAATCCATAATTGATCTATTCCTTCTCTTAGCTATACCATTCTATGGTGGTGTCCTTGGTGCACTCATTTTCCTCTTGATTCCTTTTTCATTGTAAAATATGTTGAACTCATATGAAATTAATTCACTACCTCTATTTGATCTCAAACATTTTAGAATCTTACATGTTTCTTTCGCAACTCTAGCAAGACAACACTTAAACATTTGGAATGCATCATATTTTTTCTTAAGAAACATCATAATCATCATTCTAGAAAAATTATCAACAAACAGAATAAAGTTTTTATCACCATAATTACAGGTCAGTATGAACCAATTCCAAAATATCATCAGAACAATAAGTCTTTCTCTTGAAACTAGACTTTCATTTTACCCATTTGACATTATTTGCACATCACTTTATTAAGTTTCCTTACTCTTGGTGACCCTCTAACTCTTTTCATTTTAATAATGTTTTCCAAATTGTCAAAGTTCACATGACATGGCCTCTTATGCCATAACCAAACATCTTCACATTGGGAAAATACATAAATATCTTTAGAGGCATCTAGATAGAACAAGTTACTATTAGCATAAATGTTAATGGTGTTCCTTTGGGGGAGTATACTAAGCATTGGATAGATGGATAACATGATTGACATATTGCATTCATGACTATTTTTTCATTGGTGTCAACATAGTATTGTTTCTGTGAAGGCTAGCAAAGTAGCAAAAAGAGAACAAGGTCATACAGACTATGTATTGATGATGAGGTCAAGCATAGTTAAGTATGTATTATAAATTGTGTCTTGATGAAGTGGATAAGTGTTTAGTTAGAAATTTGAAGACATGCAAAAGTTATTCATGGATTACAAAAGATAGTAAGCAGATAGAGTACCTGATAAGTGGTTTCTGATGTTTGGATTGTATCTCTTTATAGGGATGAAGTCAAAATGAGCACAATTAGATAGTGATATTAGATAGCCTAATGATGACATTAGTGAGTATGCAAGGTTAGAGGTCACATGTGTGGGAAGTTGTAAAGACTGTGAGCCAATAATATTGTGTAATCATAAAATAATTGTAATATCATAATGAGGTCCTATTATAATTAATTAGGAAAGCCTCAAGGATGATTCAAGAAATTATTTTGAGGATACGGTATAAAAGAAGGTTATTTTCCTTCTTGTGGTACATGAAATTCAAGTGTGGTATGTGAAATATTTGGTAAATGTGAGTAAGTGATTGAAGGGAGTATTTGGATGCAAAGTTGGTGATCTAGTATTGAGATTAGAAGAGGATTAGTCTAGTCAAGAGGATAGAGGAGTTTGATATCATTCATTTCTATTATTTTGTAAGGAATAGTATAGAGACCAGTTGGATAGTGACTTCAATGGTCTTGCCCCTAAAGTTGTTTTGGCAATGGGTCCCTTTGCCTTCTACAACTCCTAATAGGGCTGGCATAGCTCCTAACAAGGTTGGAATATCCTAATAGGGATCAATGTCTACTAATAAGGGCTGATATGTACTGAATGTATTTCATTAACTCCTAATAGAGTCCATCCTCTTACAAGGAACATTATATTAGTACATCATTTTGTGTGTACCATCCCCACTAGGGTTTTCCCTCTAGTCAAGGGTTTCCCTAATTAACATGTCTAGTGTTATTATGTATGTTTATCTTCTTATGGTTTTTGGTGTTGAAATATTGTTGGAAGCATGAATAATGATGATATTCCTATGGGGGAGTATTGTAGATATGTTACTATGATGATATGTTACATTCATGACTGAGTTTGTCATCAATGTCAACATAGTAGTTTTCTATGGTATCTAACAAAAGAACAGCAGAAAGATCAACTCGGTATGGATGGTTAGTTGAGTGTTCTCACTATCTAAAGTTATGGGAGATACTTTTGACTATCTAGTATATGTAGTTAACATCAAAAGAAGAAATGATAAGTCTGGAAGAAGTTATGTAATTTTTGGTGGTGTCCATTCTGAGATAGAGTTTACTGAGGCATGTTCTAGTAAGCTTGTTATATCTCTTATCATAATTGTTATTCTAAGAATCAAGGTTGAGGATATGAAGAAGAAATGTTGGTGATGACATGGCTAAGTTTTTTCATCATGATATTTCATGTACAAAAATTTATTCAAGTTGCAAGGTAGAAGATTAATGTCATTGCTAAGTGCAACATGTGCTTAATGTGGTCCTATAATAATTAATTGAGAAGGTCTAATAGCCAACTTAGGGAATTGTTTTATGGACTCAATATAAAGGAAGGAAATTTTCCCTTATCATGGAGAATGGTATTGTATGGAATTGTAAGTAGTAGAGAGAGAAAAATGTGAAGTTGAGCAAAGTAGAGAAGAAGTGAAAGAAACTTTATTATTGAGGTTTCACTAAGTGATTTGAGGTTTGATATTTGTATCCAAGGTTCATGACTTGGTCTAAAAGGTCTAATAGTGATTGGTTTGGTTGAAAAAATAAAGGAAAGAGGAACATAACAATAAATTTCATGTTTGAGCAGTGAGCTTTTCTTGTAGTTGAAATTGCATGTTTGGGTAGTGGGCTCTTCTTGCATACATTGTATTACAACTCCTAAAAAGATTGGAATCTCCTAACAGGGATTCAAAGTCTCCTAACAAGGACTCATATGTGCTAAATGTTGTAATAGGCTCCTAACAAGACCCATCCTCTAACAAGGAAAATTTATATTAGTACATCATCTTGTGGGCATCATTCCCATTGAGGTTTTCCCTCTGATCAAGGGTTTCCTTAGTTAACATATCTAGTGTAATTGTCTATGTGCATCTTATTATGATTATTTTTTAATTTTTTTGAATGGTTAAGTTTATTTAAAGAAGATAAATATTTTAACTATTGCATAACTAATTCACCTGCCCCCCCAGTTATTTGGTGGACTATTGTTTCTTATAGTTGGTTATATTGTTTACATGGTTAAGAATTAATAAGGTTGATAAATATTTTAATGATTGGATAATTGATTCATCCCCCCCCCCCTTTTCAATTATCTTGGTGGACTTTACTTTCTAACAATTGGTATTAGAGCATCAGGTCCTTGAAGAAAAGCCTTAACAGCTTAAGGAGATCAATAGCAGGTCACTTTATAAAATAAAGTCTTAAATTTTATGGAGTTAACTATGATAGATGGAAGGAGAAGATGAAGACTCATTACTATGTATGGTTCTAGGGTTCTGGCTGATGACAAAGAATAGAAAGAAGATTATGGAAGAAAGAAAACTTGAGGAATGCAATGAAGCTATAAGAGATTTGTTTCTGTACAATATGCTTGCCAAAGAAGCATTATTGTCAGCTCTTTTGGAGAATGAATATAATTAGGTAAAATCCTTAAATACATCTCATAAAATTTGGAAAGCTTTGGAAAATACATTTGAAGGTGATGCACGTGCTAAAAGAATCAAATTCTAGAATTGGATATGCTTGTTTCAAGATTCTACAATGATGGAAGATGAATCTATAAGAAGTTATATTGGTAGAATATCAAAAGAAATTATAGGTATTAAATCTTGCAATGGATCCAAAATTGAAGATGAGGTTATCTAGAAGATCTTGAAAACTTTGACACCACCATTCAAGCAAACATCGTAGATGATTGAGCTAGTGATACCTTGCACTGAGAAGTTTACTAGAAAGACGCTACTTGGAAGATTGGAAGTAGTAGAAGCAAGCTGGAAGAAATCTAAAGATTTTTCCTAGAGTAAGACAACTTTTAGTGCATTAAGTTTTAACCCTTCTTTATCAAGAAGTGCCAACACTAATGGAGACTATGCTAGTAGTAATAGATCTAGATCTGAGGAGTATGGAAGAATTGAAGGAATTGCCTTACTTGTAAGAAGAGAGCCAAATGGTAAGATAATTTTTAAATGTTGGACTTGCAATGAATTTGGTCATTATGCTTCTAAGTTTCCTAAAAGAGAGAAAATTTATAAGAAGAATTCCAAGTCTAGAAGACCTAGAGATTGTTTATATGCAAATGAAAATGATGAATCTCGAGAAAGAGTTCACAGTGAAAGTGGTGATGAATTGGGATTTGTAGCTATAAAAGAAGAAAATCCTAAAAAAGAACTTACAGAAGAGAAATCCCTAGTTTTGCAAGTTAAAAAGAGAACTTATTGGATTATATATAGTGGATGTTTGCATCATATGACTAGATACATGAATAAGTTTGTTAACTTTAGTAATCATGATGGAGGAATTTTCAAAGTTAGTAATAATGAAACTTGTCATATCAAGAGAATAGGATCTATTACTCTTGATGGAAAGACTAATGCTGATGATGTCTATTTTTTTGATGGATTAAAGAATAACCTATTGAGTGTTGGACAATTGGTTGATAAAGGCTATCAAAAGACATGCATTATCAAGGATAAAGATGGTAAGTTGATTGGCACTAGTACAAGATCCACAAGTAATGTTTTTCAGTTGAACCCTAAAAAGATGTCTTGTTTGATTGCAAAGGTGGATAATAGTTGGTAATGGCATAGAAGATTTTTTCACATAAACTTTGATGATATTGTAAAGGCTAGTAGTATATTTGTTGTCAGAGAGCTACCTAAAATTGTGAAACCTACTAATATTGTGTGCAAGGAATGTGCTATGGCTAAGTGGAAGAAATTTTATTTTCCTAGCAAAAATTTTATTACCACGGCAAAATTGGAAATTGTTCATACAAATTTAAGTGATCCTACCAGAACAAGAGGATTCTATGGTGAAAGGTACTTTATGATTTTTTTTGATGATTTCACTAGAATGATGTGAGTAGCATTTTTCAAAGAAAATTCTCAAGCATTTGAAAAGTTTAAGTTGTTTAAGAATAGAGGAGTAAACATATAAAAGATTGAGATCAAATAGAGTTGGAGAGTTTACCTCAAGAGAGTTTAACAAATTTTGTGAAGAAAATGAAATTAAGAGATAGCTATCAACACCTAAGACTCCTAAGAAAAATGAGATTGTTGAAAGAAGAAATAGATATATAAAAAAAGTAGCAAGAGCCATGATGTTTGAGAATGTTGTATCCAAGACAATTTGGAGAGAATCAATCAATAAAAAGTATGCACCATGAACAAACTGTAGATAGAAAAGGTACGAATAAGACTCCCTAGGAATTATGGTTGGGACATGCACCCTCGGTGAAATATTTTAGAATTTTTGAAAGTGTTGCATAAAGAGAGGTGGTGATATTGGTAATTTTGATGCAAGAAGAGATCAAGGTATATTCCTTGGTTATTCATTGAAAATAAAAGTTTATATATGTTTTAATCAGAGAACTAAAACTAGTGTTGAGTGTGCAAATGTAAAAGTAGACAAAAAGTTTGGAGTTAAAGAGAGAATGATGGATTATAATTTTGATGAAGAAGAAGATAATCCTAAACATATTAGAGAGAATATTGAAGTTTTCTTTGAGACTAACAATGATTTTCATAATGATGTTCAATTTTTTGAACAAAGAGAAGAATCAACATCTGAACCTAGAGAAGACATAAGAGTTGAAACAACACCACCTACACTGAATAGGAATTTCACAAAGAATCACCCTACTAATTAGATTATTGCAAGTAAAGAAGAAGGAGTTATGACAAGAAATAGAGCACATGATGAATTGTGTTTCATTTCTCAAGTTGAACCAAAGAGCACAAATGGAGACATGCAAGGATGATCATTGGATTCAAGCAAAGATGGAAGAACTAGATTAGATTGTGAAGAATGAGATGTGGAAATTGGTTCCTAAACCTAAGGACAAGAATGGTATAGGAACTAAATGGGTTTTCATAAATAAGATAAATGAAAAAAGTGAGGTTGTGAGGAATAAAGAAGGATTAGTATGCAAATTATATTCATAGCAAGAAGGCATAGATTATAAAGAGACATTTGCCTCTATTGCCAGACTTGTAGTAAGAAAATTCTTGGCTTATGCAACAAGTAAGAAGTTTAAAGTGTGTCAGATGGATGTAAAGTTAGCATTTGTGAATGGATAACTTGAAGAAGAAGCCTACATTGAGTAGCCTAAAGGATTCCCTTTCATAGAAGAAAAGGACATGGTATGCATATTGCAAAAGGCATTATATGGTCTAAAGCAAGCACCTAGAACCTAGTATGCAAGTTTGGACAAATATTTGGAAAAGTTAGGATTTGCTAAAGGTACGACAGATTGTAATTTGTATTTGAAAGAAATTAAGAATGGATTGATGCTTATTGTGATATTTATGGATGACATAATTTTTGGAGGAAATTATGAAGCAAGTGACAAATTTTCTAATGAAATGAAGAATAAATTTGAGATGGGTATGATTGGTTAGATGAAATATTTCTTAGGTCTATAGATTATATAGAAAAATGATGGTATCTTCCTATCACAAGCTAAGTATTTGAAAGACTTGTTTAAAGTATTTGGCTTTGAAAGTTGTAATCCTATTGGTACACACATGATAATTTGTCACAAATTATCTAGCAAAGATGAGACACCTATACTTGAGCAGAAGAAGTAAAAATCCATGATTGGAGATTCGCACTATCTGAGTCACACCCTACTAGACATAGAAAATGTAGTTGGTATAGTAGAAAGATTTCAAGAAGATCCTAAAGAAGCACATTATGTAGTAGTAAAGAGAATATTCATATATTTGAAGGGTGCACCTAATTATGGCTTATGGTATGACGAATCAAGTGATTTTACTTTGTGTGGTTAAACTATTGCAAATTGGGCAAGTAGTATGGATGATAGAAAGAGCACCAGTGCTGGAGCATTTTTTCTTGGAGGAAGATTAGTTTCTTGGTAAAGAAATAAATATGATTGTACCTCATAGAGTATAGATGAAGCAAAGTATGTAGTAGTGGCAAACAATTATAATCATATTATGTCGATGAAGTAAATGCTAAAGGATATTGGGATAGAATTTTTAAAACTCTTTATCATACATTGTCATAACACAAGTATAGTAAGTATGTATAACAATCTTGTGTTGTATTTTGAGACTAAGCATATATCTATTAAGTATCATGTTTTGAGAGAAAATTTTGTAGAGAAAGAGATCCAATTTGAGTATATAATTACAAAAGAGCATATTGTAGATACCTTTATGAAGCCTTTTCCTAAATATACATTTGAGTATTTGCAAGGTAAATATATGCTTGGGGTTATGCCACTACCTAATTTTGAGTAGATGATGCAAATAGTGCATTAGTCTAGTGGCATAAAGCACTATTTTTTATCTGGATTGAATGTTGATGCTTCCTGTATGGGGGAGTATTTGTGATGAGCAAATTCATCAAGGACTCTTGGTAGTTGGTATTGAATAGTGACTTTGGACACTTAAGCTAGTTGAAGACTTGGAGAAAATATTAACATAATGCAACCTTTGTCATTGATGTCAATGGGGGAGATGGTCACATGAAAAACATCTCCAAGTATGTGGGAGATGTATGTATGGGGGAGATTTTTTCATGGATTTATTAATCTCTATGGGGAGAAACATTGAGTTATATCAATGGGGGAGAAGTGTAAAAACTAAATCATATCCATGTAAGAATGAGGAAACATAGATGAAGAGTTTTTCATGTGAATTGAATGTGAACATCTAATGTCATTCCTAAGAGTGAGAAAGAATAGATATAATAGTGTTCCAATGAGTTTTAGATTTGATTGATGAAGAGGATCTCAAAAGAAGAAAACAATAGCAACAAAGTTTGATTTGGTATTTTTGGAACTTAGATGTTTTTCATCTATGTTGTCATCAATGCCAAAGCGGGAGATTGTTAGCATGAATGCTAATGGTATTCCTTCAGGGGAGTATCCTAAGCATTGGAAATATGGATAGCATTATTGAAATGTTGTGTTCATGACTGTGTTTGTCATTGATGTCAACATAGTATTATTTATGTGAAAACTGATAGAGTATCAAATAGAGAACAAGGCTATACAGATAACTATGTATTGATGATGAGATCAAGCATAGTTAAGGATGTATTCTCATTATGTCTTGATGAAGTGAACAAGTGTGCATACAAAAATTCAAAGACATGTGGAAGTTATTCATGGATTATAAAAGACAGTAACCAAACAGAGTACTCAATAAGTTGTTTTTGATGTTTGAATTGTATCTCTTTACAAGCATAGAATCATAATGAATATGATTATAAAATGATAGTGGAAATCCTAATGATGACATCAGTGAATATGCAAGGTCATAGATCACACATGTGAGAAGTTGTAAAGACTCTGAGCCAATAGTATTGAGTCATCAAAAAATAATTGTAATATTTAAATGAGGTCCTATTATAATTAATTGGAAAAGCCTCAAGGCTAACTTAATGAATTATTTTGAGGATATGGTTTAAAGGAAGGTTATTTTCCTTGTTGTGAGACATGTAATTCAAGTGTGATACACAAAGTATTTGGTAAATGTGAGTAAGCAATCCAAGGGATTATTTGGATGCAAAGTTGGTGATTTGGTATTGAGATCAAAAGAGGATTAGTCTGATCAAGAGGATAGAGGAGTTAGAGATCATTAATTTCTATTTTTCTTAAAGGAATAATACAAAGCCCAGTTGGAAAGTGATTTTGGTGGTCTTGCCCTTGAAGTTGTTTAGATAGTGGGTCCTTTTGCCTTCTACAAATCCTAATAGGGTTGGCACAACTTCTAACAAGGTTGGAATCTCCTAAAAGGGATTCAAAGTCTCCTAATAGGAACGGATATGTACTGAATGTATTTCATTAGATCCTAATAGATTCCATCCTCTTACAAGGAACTTTTATATTAGTATATTATTTTATGAGTACCATCCCCACTAGGGTTTTCCCTCTAATTTTCCCTAGTTAACATATCTAGTGTTATTGTGTATGTGTGTCTTCTTATAGTTGTTGATTAAATTACTCACAAGGACTAATAAGGTTGATAAATATTTTAATGATTGGATAATTGATTCACCCCCACCCCCTTGCACCCTCATCTCATCTATCTTGGTGGAATTTACTTTCTAAAAATTACTTCTTGTTTTCTCTCCACTTCTAGCTAATTCACTTGTAGGATCATAGATCTTTGCCTTCTTGTTATGGAAATTAACTCTATATCCTAAACTTATCAACTACGCTACACTCAAAAAGTTATACTTCAAACCATCAAACCAATATGCATTGTCAAACTTGATCTTTTCATTTAGTTTAATTGATCCTTTACCTTTCACATAACATGGTGCATTATTGCCAAAATTAACACTACTTCTATTATAATTTTCTAGTTTATCAAACTTACTTGTATCACCTATTATATAATGTGAGAAACCATTTTCAATTATCCATCTATAATTCTTACTCACATGTGAGATCAATGTGCTTCTTTTCTCATCTTCACTAGAATAATCTTTTATTACAAAATAAACACATTCTTCATCATGATCATCAAAATTACTATCAGGACCATCCTCTTCAGCAATATGGTAAGATTTCTTACATTTTTCCTTGTAGTCTCTTTTGTCTATGTTGTGTCTATTGTCTATATCACTTATCCTTCTTTTGTACTTGAAACTTTTCCTTTCATCTTTGTCATGTCTCTCAGGACATCTAGCGGCAATATGAGCAACTTTGTTACATGTAAAACAGATAATAGGAAGTTTACCTTTGTATTTTCCTTTTCCTATAGGAAGTCTTCTTGCCATAAATGTGTTAAGTTCATCAAGATCATCATTAGATCCATTGTCACTTTCTACATACTTGTTTTTTCTTCTTTTTCTTAGATCGATCATGGGTTAGTTTTGCTTTGATTGTAGATTCAACATTAGTAGGGGAGTAATTATCAAAATTTGATAATTCAACTATAGTAAGTCTACCAATATGACTACCCAAGGTCATGTCATTACCAGGAGTACATCTTAATTCTTGAATTGCAAATACTCTAATTTCATAGATAGGAATTACAATCCTCAATACCTTACTTATCACAGTCTTATCAGTTATATGTCCTCCATATTCTTTGATAGAATTCAACACTTCTTTTATTTGGCTACAATAATGTGTAATATTCTCAACTTCTTACATTCTCATGTCTTCAAATTTTCCTCGCAAGCTCTCTACCTTAGATCTCAACACATTCTTGTCTCCACTATGGATTTTTTCCAAGTTGTCCCACGTTTTCTTAGTAGTAGTACATTTCTACACATTATCAACTTCTACATAATTTAGGGTTTCTAATATTTTAATCATCATTTGGTTGTGCTCTTACTTCTCTTTCATGTGTTCAATTTTCATAGGTCTATGAACCTCAATGTATTCATTATCCATGTAGTAGGATGTGGAATCTCCAATTCCATATAAATGCAATCTCATTAGCCTTTTTCATGCTGATAAGTTCTCCTTGTTCAACTTAGGTATCTCTCTTGTACATCTTGATCTTTGGCTTGAGTCCCTTCAAACTTTCCTAACAAGTACCAAAGCTTTGATACCAATTGTTATAATGATTTATGATAACTAAGATGGGGTTAATTAGTTATCCTCAAGTCTAGATGTACCAATTCAACTTTCAATCACTTCAAATAGATTAATCAATCTCAAATGCCCTTTCAATCTCTATAGCATATCATCATAAATTTAGCATTTCATGCAATATCTTAACTCTTTGTCTCTATATGTGTCAACTGTGAGTAAATGAACTACTATAAAATATAGCATGCATAACAATAACATCCACACATAAAAATAACACTTTGACACTAGGATTTAACATGAAAACCTAATTTGAAAAGAAAACCACCAAGTAACATGCTACCAATTTTTCACTCTTTTGAAGTGAGCTCGTTTAAGAGCCAATCTTTTTAAAGGTTATACAACACACTATTAAATGTGACCCTGTCAAAGGATTTAATCAAAGGATTTAAAAAATGCCACCTTGATAAAAGGATTTTAAAAATGATTATTAGGTCAACCTTGATTAAAGGATTTTGGAATGATATAGTGGTTAGAATGTAACAATAGGTTTGATCTATACAGTACAACTCACTTTGTAAATTTAGATCTCCATTTTTTGATCTGTTGGCTCATTGAATGACCATTGACATTTCCATCACTAATTTTCTTAGCCTCTCCTTAAGTAATCACACTTCGCCTATATTGGTTTTCTCTTTACAACTTCTCCGTAAGATCGCCAATCAACAATGAACCAACCTTGAAATTCATTCCTTATACCTCCTTAAATAGGTAATTTTGATCTTTTGCCACTTTAACATCATCATTGATCTTAGGGTTAGGTGACATTCATTGAATCCTTCCATATTTTTGTTCTCCTTCTTCTTCTAGAAACTTCTAATCAAATATTTGTCTTTGATCATGTAACAAACTCTCCTCATGCATTAAATTTCCCAACTCATCAATCCTTATCTTCCACATGCTTTGACTAATTCAAAATTCCAACTATGTCAGCCTCAAAATTAAATCTTTCTCAAACTGTAACTTTTATTGTCACTCAGCAATCACTATGTAGCTTGACAATCACTAGACTTTCTCACTCAATAGGTCGACATGCTCACTTGGCCAATACTAATCATAACTATGCTTCTTCATACATTTTATTGGCAATTACTAACATTCATCTTGGACTATTTTGTTTGGCTTCTACTTAAGTTCCTTAATCTTCTTCTTTAGCTCCAACTATCTTCTTTACTTCATGTATTGATTGAACAAAATATTATCTTTTCAAGGGCTAAATTATCAAGTGCCCATTGTACTTCCATGATACTTAAAACATCTCAACTCCATCTTTCACTATGTCATCTCATGATCTCTTCTTTTCAAATCATCTTCATCAATCAAATGATATGACACCCTACACTATTAATAAATGTCTCTCCATTAGGTTTGACACTCTATCTTACCAATAGGTTTGACATCAATAACAACATAATAATTGATCCAATTGTAGTTTCCAACAATAAGGACCCTCACTAAAGTTATTGAAAAAAGTTAACTTCAAAATAGAAGGATTGAAGGGTTTTTTCACACTCTACTAGGGTTTTTCACTTTAGGGTAATTTTTACATGGCCATTTACATATAAACCCTAATTTTTTCCAAACATGAAGAAAGAATTTTGACCAACTTAGAGACTTTCTCTACTTGTAGAAACAACTGCTAACTATAATTGCCTAAAAATAGTCATCTAGACTATAAGCCCCCTTTCTAGCATTTTTTCATAATTTATCTAATGGTTAGTTTTTATCAAATCCTCAAAAATCTATTTATTTGATTATAACCTATGGTATGACCACTTTATCCCAAGTTCATATTTAATTAAAATAACATGTCCCGCTTTTAATTAAATAAAATTCCCCACTCATCTCTTATCCTAAGTGTGCACACATAAAGCATTATTCCTATTTTAAAAATAAAATAAAAGGTAATTTTTGTCTACACATGAATGCACAATTTCCTATGTGAGAGGAATCTTCTATTTTTTAAATAACTTTAATTTTCCTCCACACATTTCAAACCCTCTCAAAGACAATCATTAATTGTGATTGGTTGAGATGCTTGTGCACATGGATCACTCCCACTTTCAAACTCCACCCTTGATTACATTCATCTTGCCTCTCAATCTCTACCATCTATTTATCTTTAAAAGGAAGGGCTCTTTCCTCATTCAAAAAATCTTAGTCTCTCATGCTATTGTTATGCTGCAAGTTTTCTTGGTGATTTTGGAGACTTGGAGAATTCTTGCATTTTTTCATTTTAGCTTAGCTCTCATTCTACTTACATTATGGCATACTTTTTATCTTAGTTTCATTTATGCTTTAGCTTAACTCTCTTTGTTAGCTTGCATTTCATTTAGAATAGCTTGAATTTGCATTGCATTTTATTCTAGATTCTTGGATATTGGCACTCTTGCCTCTACTCTTTGAATCTCTTGTTCTATAGTACACCTTGCAAGGGTTGTATAGTTTGGTTCATTTGAGAGCCACTATCTCATAGCTTTTGCACATCATAGATAGAGAGCTATAAGCTAGTACTTGAGACTCTCTCTTCCATGGGTTCTCTCAAGAATAATGGTTTATAGAAGTGTGACACTTTTATGCACACATTTTTTGGCACCCACCATGGGGCCAGAACCAAGTTTCTAGCTCTATTTTCTTACTTGCATTTTGGTCACATTATCATTTCTAATTTTTTAACAACAACTTCTTGGATCTAATCAAGTGGTTTTGAAGGTTTTTTACTTTGGTTTTAAGGCTAATCCTTGTGCAGATTTATTTAAAAGTCAAAGCCCTAGTTTTGAAAGATTTGAGCATATCTTCCAAACCACTTTGAGTCCAGATCTTTTTTTTTTTTTCAAGTTGGGTATGCATCATAAATGTCTTGGGCCAATTTGCAGATTGTTTTGAGTTGATTTGCATACACTATGAATTTTTCTTTATTTTTCATAAAAAATAAATTATGGTCACAAATCAGTGATTTTTTTATAAAGCTCTACATTTTTGGAAAACTCTCTGAATTCTAAAGGTGTTAGTTCTTTGTGTTTTGACTTTTGAACTCATATTAGGCCTCAAAAACTTGATTTGATAAATTTTATCTGTTTTGACAAAATGGGTCCCTAGGGCAGAAACAAAGAGATATTTTTAAATTTCTTGAATTTTTAGAAATCTCTCTAATTTTTAGTGGGGGTCTCTTCTTCTTTTTTCTATTTTTGAATCTGAAATAATAGAAAACAAGTCCAATCTTGTTGACTAGGTCAAAATCAAAGAGTAAAAAAAAGATCATTTTGAGATTAGATTGCACTTTCTTTGCATACACTTGGTTGGAAGATAATTTGGATCTTTGAGGTAGCTAACCACTTTTTATTGCATGTTTTACTTGGTTGTTATGCCCTAACCTTGGTCTCATTTTCATTGCTAAAAAGAACGCATGTCAAAGCTTCAAATGCACAACAGCTTCTAACAGTTGTTTGCAGGGCTACCCAAAGCATAAAAACCAAAATTTCTTAATTTTATATTTCATGTACAATATCTAATAGTTTTTTTTTTTTTAAAGCACATTAAAGTTATAATTGGAATTCCTTGGTGATAGGAGAGTATGATCTTCACCCTTCTGAGTCGAAAATCTTGACCCACCTTTGGATTTTGTAAGCAAGTGGATAATTGGATCTTCTTGGCATGTTTGGGGGAAGCAATCAAGATAAGAGAGTATGTTCTTCACCCTTGAGGTGAATCATAAATCTTGACCCTTGAGAGTGGATCCATTTTGTGGTAGTTAGGATCTTTTAGAGGGCCTACTCTCAGACAACCTAAGAGGAACAATCCAAGTGGGGACAAGAAAATTACCTGGCTCTTCCAACCTACTATAAACTCAAGGCTATCAAGTACATAAAACCTTGGTATATGTAGTGTTTATATTCACTTAGTGTGATTGCTTATGGGATTTTCACCATAAGGACATCACTAGAGAAGAATTCTTAAGGTGCTCTTGAGGCCGCAAGGTCGGGTGTCCCTCAATTGGGTGTAAGAGGAACATTATGAATGGAAGCCTTTTCTAAACACCCGAGATTAGTATCTACCCTATTTTTCTACTCAACTTCTTGGTGCAAGGATTGATCCTAGTGGATTATTTAGATCACTCCAAGATTTACACTCACCATATGTATTCTCTTGGTTGTGCTTATGGCACTTCCATGAAAAATCCAATATCTCTTGTGGGAAACCACTTGGTGTGAGGTGAAGGAGCATCAAGCGTGGGCCAAGTTGTTGAGTAATGAACCCTAACTTTTAGGTTGATATTGCTTGATGTGTTCTCAAATGTGCTAGACCTATGAAAATCTTTTGAACATACACATGATGATAGTTCTAGGGTTTTCTTTTAAGACCTTACATATTCCTATATCATGCAAGGTTGCTTCATCCCTTGCTTGATTTTTTGAACACTACTCCATGTGTCACTATCTTGCTTGGAAAGAAATTGCTTTTGAACATCAAGCTTGCTATGATATCAACTATTGTCAAACTTTGTCAACCAAGTCAAAACATTAAGTGAAAACATTTTCTTGTGTTGTTTACTAAGGGGATTCTCATCATTTTACTTTACTTTTCTATGTCTCTAGTACTTGAACATGTTTGAAGTGACTCTTTGGTCTTAGTGCTCTTGGTCTTTCTATCTTCATGATCTGTGTCTTCTTGCTAGTTATTTTTTTGTTGAAATGGTTACCTTGATTTCTTGACTACACTCTTGTGTAGGGAAAGTTGTTCAAATATCACCCCACTTTCTCTATCTATTTGGCTATTTGGGCTTCTTTCCTAGCTCTTGACTTGAGTCACTAGTGTTACAAGTTTCTTGGACACTTTCTTGACAAATCACTTTACTCTATCTTTACTATTTTGGCAATTGAACACTCTACCTCTTTAATTTTGACATCAAGTTAGCTTGTGTCATCTTCTTAGCTTCATCTAGTCTCCTTTAGGCTTGATTATCTATCTACCATTATGGCATTCAAACCTCAACCAAATCTAGATTATCATGATATCCTCTATGCCACTAAAGAGTTTCAAGATCTATACGCTCAATACAAAGAACTATAAGAGACAAATGGTCTTTCTTACCTTCATCTCTCTAAGCATATGATAGAAATGAATTATAAACTTGAGAAAATATTAGAGGGGAAGATTTCATTCTTAAATAAATCTCTCGTAAGACCTTTACATACACATGGTTCATCTTCTTCAAGGTCTTCATATTCTACTCCAAGACATCAAATGTCTTCATCTTCTAGATCTAAAGACCTCCTTAGAGAGAAAGAAAGTGATACCTCCTTTGAGCCTATTCCAATCTATCATTATGGATCTATCTTTGACTAGGATAATGATGAAGACATGGATGCATACCATTCACTTGAGAAACAACAAAAGGACTCTAGACATACTTTTGATAGCACTTTTTCTCCCTTGGAGAATTCTTATGATGACGCTTTGCAAACACTTCTTGGTACCAAGCTCATCACATTACCTAAGTCTAGGTCATATTGAAACCCATTTTTGGATATCTATTGTGCTTATCATCAACATAATGAGCATAGTACTTCAAATTGCATTAAGCTGAAACATAAAATCCAAGATCTTATTAATAATGAGATTATTGATGCCTCTAATGACTCATGTGATGAGGATACTTTTCTTGAGAAAGATCATATTAATGAACCTATTTGTAGTGATGGTTTCTTTAATACCTCCACTTCTTCCAACACTCATGAACCTCCCAATACTTCAAATATTTCCAACGTGCCTCTATCAAATAAAGAACCTAATGCTTTTCATGTAAACTGTTCCTATCCTCAAGGGATACCTCTAAAAGAAACTCAAGCTAACCTTCACTTGTCCATAAACCTTTTCTATGCTACTATTCCTAAAGATCCAAGCACTACTCCATTCACTCTTCATTATCCCTTGTCCTTAGAAGTGGCTCCATGTCAAGAGGACTCTGAAAAGGAAAAGGCTATAAATGTCAAGAAAGATCAAGATCAACAACCCTTTCATCTCCTTCAAAATGTCACTCCTCCATATCCTATGTCTTATCCACCTCCTAAGTATGATGAAGATACTACTTCCATTATCTCCCTTGAGCTTACTGAAAATTATGAGAAAAGTTCTCTTCCTATGCTATCCAAAGTTGCTTGTCAAGATCAAAGCATCCCCCATGTTCTACTTCTCCATATCCACTTCAAAATTGTGCTCAAGCTTCAAGTGCTCCTATTAAGAATTTTGTTGCTATCAAAGCTCCTCATGAGTCTATTAATGGCTTTGACTATGTTGCTCACTCTAAAGATGTTGATATCCCTTTTCACTATCCATTTGAATATCCAAAGTCTATCCTTGGTCCTTATCCATCAAAGCTAAAGCCTTCAAACCTTTCATCTATATTGGGACCTTATGTTCCTTCATCTCCTACATTTTCCACTCCTAGCTCTCCCATCATACTCAAGATTAATAAAGACACTCATCCTTGATGAATTTCCACCCATCTATCCATATAAACTATCCATATCATCCTTATTCATTCAATAATCCGAAGTCTTTTGGAAGTGAGAATAAACATAATCTAATCCATTGAAAAATGAAGATCACTATGTCCCATCTAAATGACATGTGAATGCTAAGAAGGAAAATGCACAAAAGAGACTACAAAGGTCCACTATTAAGAGAGCTAAATAAAAGAAAATACCAGTTCCTAAGCCCATTATTGAAGAAACATGCTCTAAAGTATCCAAAGGAAAATCTAAAGCTATATGGATTCCCAAGTCTCTCTTGAAAGACTTGAATATTAAACATAAATCAAAGTTGACATTCAAGCTTCCAAAAGCTTCCACTCCATTTTCTTTTAAAAATCTTTCTAAAAATATTCCAAAGCCTTCCACTCCACTTTTTTCCAAATCTCTTCTACCACCTCATACATCTAAACCTCAAGCTATTTCATCCATGATTCCTCCATCATTCCAATAGCTTTCAAGGTGTGTGTCAAGTTTGATCTTGTCCAATATTTCAGCTACCCTCATGAAATCCTCTAAAACCTACACTTAATTTCTATCCATGCTCATTCATTTCTTTCAAGACATGAACCCTTATCCTTCATATGCTCCTCATTCTATCATCTCCCTTCCATCACCCTATCAACATCTTTTATTATACTTATCTATGGTCTTAGCTTATCATAATTTATCTTTCCTATAGGATCACTATCTACATTCAAAGAACTTGAGCTCTTTCTAAAAATTCAAAAAGATAAAAGATAAAAATTTAGAAAAAACAATTTGCCTTGGTGAAAACCACTTCTTGTGGCACCTTGGTAGCAAAAGTAAAGAGAAATAAATTCATCCTATGGTGAAAACCACTTCTTGTGACACTATGGATAAATACCATGATGAAAAACCTAGTAGGCATCATGTGTAATTCTTCCATCATCCATCTATCCCCTTTTCCCTCTTCCTCTTTGATCTTAACATTATTGAGCTATATATGCATATTGGCTATCTTATCCATGAGATTCTCTATTTTACTTTCTTATTTTTTCATATCCTTCATATCCAACTTCATTCTTATTTCTCTATCCCATTTCTATCCTATCTAGTTGACCCCATGGTCTTGATCACACAAAGAAAAGATAGTTCTCATAGGTCTCTTGACATGGCTACTCTTTTAGACTACATGCTTTCATGCTATCTCACTTATTGGCTTCCACTACTTATGCCATATGCTATCTTGATTTTTGGAGTCACTACTTATCCTATATGCTATATGCTCATTACTTCCATTGCTTATCCAAAACTTGCTTTATATGGCTATATTTCCCTAGCTTGGGTACTCTTGAGGAGTCAATCCTTGAGGATCACTTTCACTTGCTTCATATTCCTTGCCTATCCATCTCTATCTATCCACTAGCTCCATACTCCATATTATACACCTTTCTAGACATTGGGAGAAAATGATGTGATCTTGCTTGAGAACTAGTAATCTCTAAATCATTCTTAAAAAGCCTAAAAATCATATATTGATCCTAAAAATAAAAAAATGTCATGAAAAAATGATCATCTTAGTGAAAACCTAGCAATAGGTTCTTTGATGTATAACCAAAAAATACAAAAATAAAAAAAAAGAAAAAATTGAAATAAGTCCTGAAAAAATTTGCCAAGTGGTGAAAACCTAGAAATAGGTGCTACTTGAGACCCTTGCACCTATGTCTATCAATCTCAATCACCCATTTTGCTACACATTTCCTAGCTTGGGATTTTTTCTTTTCTTCATCTCATAGGCACGCTACTTAGCCTATTTGAGGTTTCCTTGTGCATTAGGGTTTCTTTGGCAACTCACAAAATAGTGTTCCTCAACACTACTCCCCCAACTTGACATCAAGTGTTTCTCAACACTTTTCAAATAGTTTACCTATAGTCTCCAATGTCATGATATTTCTCATTATTAGGTTCAAGTCTTGAAGAAATGACCAAGTGACTTACACACATGCACTTAAACATACAAACAACTAAGATATTATGAACTTTATCTTCTTTGTGTGTTGTCTATGATGATTTCTTTGCTATATGCTCCCTCCCTAATAGTCTTTCAAGGATTTCATTGACTAGAAGACTGGGACATGAGGCATGTTTCACTTTCTTTATGCTTGTGGGTATACTTTGTTAGTCTAAGGTGTTTAGAGAATTCATGCCTATCCTACTTAACACTTTGGACCTACAACATATCATCCTTGTCTATTTTTACAAGACCACACTCGAGGGTTATCTTGGTGTTTATACCTTGATATAGGTGTAATCTTGCTATACTAAACTTAGGGAATCTAACTACATGGTCATCTTGACCTATATGTCTTTGATGCATAGGTTGGATTCCCACATTCATATCTGATATAGATTGCATTCATATCCTCATAGTTTATGCTAGTGATGATTGTATGATCTTATGATGTCCCTAATAAGGCTTGATGATAAAAACTAGGACCTACTTATGTAACCCTAGCAATTGCACCTTTTCATACTAGCTTGCATTCTAGGGTTCATTCTAGCTTAGCTTTGCATTTTTCATGTTGAGAGAGCTCTCTTCTTTATCTTTCATGGACATGTCAGCTAACTATGTTCATCCTTTTCTTACCTCTTCTCGATCTTATCTTATCTCTTCTTTTCTATCTTACCATCTCATCTATGCTTTTGACCTATCTTTTCTAATCTTGACATCCTAGATTCATTTTTGAGATCAAAATCCAAATTTGACTTTATCTTGCTAGTCAAAAATTTCTTCCTTCTTCTATGTAGTTGGCTAATCTATTGAGCTTAATCTTTGAATCTCATTGGGGCATCTTCATTTCTTCATGTCTTCATCATTTTCATGCTTCATATCTACTCAAATTCACCCTCTCATGTCTAAAATCATGTTTCTACTCGATTTGACCTCATTTTTATGTTGTATCCTTCATGATCAAATCTAGTCAAATTGGGGCATTCTATCATTCCTTAATAGGCACTCTTTGGTTCTAATCATCTATCTATCATCTTGGACATTGCTATATCTCAATTTTCTCATATCTCACTCATTTTTGCAACCCCTTACCTTATTTCAATTTCTATCTCGAGGGGGCAAAAATACTCTATCATCACTTGCTACAGATATCTTACGAGCATTTGTTTAATCTTTTTTAGTTGCTCTTGATATATCTGATTTACTAGGTGTTAGCATTATTGTTGAACTCTAACATCATGTTTTTTCCTAGTGTTCAGTACTACCACTATCAGGCTATACATTCAGGATTTGCTATCTCTTTTTGCATTTCATTCTTCAAAATAAGATATCTATATCAATCGCTACCTACTTGGCTTCTATTTTCTTTGATGTAATGTGTTCCTAGATCAATCACACAATATTCAAAGAGGGGCAAATGTAATCACCTAAAAATGGTCATTTAGACTATGAGCCCCCTTTCTAGCATTTTTTCATAATTTATCTAATGGTTTTTTTTTATCAAATCCTCAAAAATCTATTTATTCGATTATAACCTATGGTATGACCACTTTATCCCAAGTTCATATTTAATTAAAATAACATGTCCCCCTTTTAATTAAATAAAATTCCCCACTCATCTCTTATCCTTAGTGTGCACACATAAAGCATTATTCCTATTTTAGAAATAAAAGAAAAGGCATTTTTGTCTACACATGAATGAACAATTTCCTATGTGAGAGGAATCTTCTATTTTTAAAATAAATTTAATTCTCCTCCACACATTTCAAACCCTCTCAAAAGATAACCATTAATTTTGATTGGTTGAGATGCTTGTGCACATGGATCACTCCCACTTTCAAACTCCACCCTTGATTACATTCATCTTGCCTCTTAATCTCTACCATCTATTTTTATTTAAAAGGGAGGGCTCTCTTCTCATTCAAAAAATCTTAGTCTCTCATGCTATTGTTATGCTATAGGTTTTCTTGGTGATTTTGGATACTTGGAGCATTCTTGCATTTTTGCATTTTAGCTTAGCTCTCATTCTACTTACATTATGGCATACTTTTTATTTTAGTTTCATTTATGCTTTAGCTTAGCTCTCTTTATTAGCTTGCATTTCATTTAGAATAGCTTGCATTTGCATTGCATTTTATTTTAGATTCTTGGATATTGAAAGTCTTGTCTCTACTCTTTGAATCTCTCATTCTATAGTGCACCTTGCAAGGGTTGCATAGTTTGGTTCATTTGAGAGCCACATCTCATAGACTTTGTATGTCATAGATAGAGAGCTATAAGCCAGCTCTTGAGATTCCCTCTTCCATGGGTTCTCTCAAGAATAGTGGTTTATAGAAGTGTGATACTTTTATGCATACATTGACATTATGAACACCTCTATCTTGAATAACAATCAATTTAGAAACACAAAAAACTTACAAACAACTAATAACTCACTTTATGGCCCATTTTAGTCCATGCACAATTGCTTCATATTCAGAAATAGTATTAGTAAAACTAAATGTGAATCTGAAAGACACATAATACCTTTCATTGCCTAGTGAAATCAGCATAAAACCTCATCTTGTACCTATTTTGTTGTGTAAGCCATCAAAAAAAAAATTCTAAACAACAACATCTAGTTAATTTAAACTTAAATCTAAACCCTTCATAGCATTTGGCAAGAAATTAGTAGTTTTATGAATAGCATATCTATCTAAACTTAGTTCCTCAACGTATTCCTCTATAATATCAGCACTTTCAATAGCCCATACACCCAAAATACATCATGAACATTGTCTATCTATGTTTTGGGCTCATGAACAGTAGTAATTTCCTCTTTATCAAACAAAATAGTTTTTGTTTCATTTTAAGTATTAATAATATAATTCTCAATTTAATCCTTTGCAATATGTTTAGATGGAATAGTGACCTTAGTGTCATACCTAATGCATAAAAGCATATGAGACCAATCTATAGTTAAATAACCTCCTATCTTGGTTGTGAAATTACATGAAAATAAATTTAAAAATAGGAAGGTGATTCAATGATGTAAATATAGATAGGCACTAAATGTTGGAATTACAAATGGGAAACCTATACTTTTGAGAAGGGGGTGAATCAAAAGTTCAAACTTTATCTATTAAAACTTTCACCATTTACTAGATGCATGTAATAAATGAGCTGAAAATAACATGAAAAGTAAATGCATCTAAAACATATAAACAATTGAACAATCTAAAAGTAAATGCATCCAAATATGATTACCCAGAAACCCTCCAAATGAGAAGGTAAAACTAGGGTGGGGATGACACCCACAAATCTTCACTACTGCAACAATAAAGTGTAGCTAATTAAGGTTACAATGCTTTGACCATGAAACATGATCTACCCTATGAAAGGCCTACCCTATTAAAGGCTTACAAGGATTGTTAAGTCCCACCTTGTTAGAGGATTTCAACACCCTGTTAGAAGTGTGCCTGGCTAAAGGAGTTCAAAACATCCACTTCGAATGTTACCATGTTAAAGGATTTACAACAATCTGTTAGGACTACTCTACCTAGGAGATTTAACTAAAATCACCTATTAGGATATTTCAACATAGATCTTGTGATTGGCTCTGGTTGCCTGATTAAAGATCAAATCCACATAGTGTCCTTCTTGATCCTCTTTGATCTAATATAACAATTATTGTATCCTTCTATTCTTTGTTCTCCTTCGACTAATTTTGCAATTCATTCTCACTCCTAAGTCACCTTGGATGCTCTATGAATAATTTTAATCATTCACCCCTTGTTACCTCCTATAACATGATCTCTTTCACTCTCTTGATTTCTCTTAATTGTTGGGGCTTCATCTTCCTTATAAAGACTTTGGTGGCTTAGGGTTAGGAATGAATCTATAGCTGAGATTCATCCTTCTTGCTGCTTAATCCTTCCTATTTTTTGATTGGCTACATGCAAACACATAGGGATTCTACAAATAGATTTGTCCTTATCTTTAAAGAATTGAAATCTAACCTTAAGTTGGCTTGAAAATGGTTTACATGGTTGTTTATGCAATCACAAACAAGTATGTCCAATCTATGTTACTTGGCACTTGAAGTTACTAAGGCTCAACACATACTATAATTATGTTTCTAACTTGACACCTGAACTAATCAGCATCTACTGTTTACTTAGAACTTGAATCACTCAACATGGTCTATCTGCTTGGCACTTGAGTGACTCAGCACATGAGTGACTTGCCACTCATTGCAACTTGGCACAATCTTGTATTTACATATTATACTTGACATGCATTACTAGTTTAGCATAAACTAAGTAAATGTCTTAAGTGTGTTGACACTCAATTGTCAAAACCAATCTAAGATCAGTAATCTCCCCCTTTGACATGAGTTTCAAAAACACTTAACTGTACATAATGAATCTAATCTTCTCGAGTATAATCATATTTACAACTTGGCTTATATACATAACTTCAAAATTTCAAAATTTTGTAATAACCTGTATACCTCAAAATTTATAATGCCCCCTAAGTTAATGTGTCTATTTTGTATGCAATAAATTTTTCTCCATTCTGAGTAGATTTGTCTCTTGTTGATACTCTTTGTCTTCAATATATTTACAACTGACGCTCTATCATCTGATATATACTTTTCTCTATGTCTATTTCTACATTATATTCCTCAAAATGTATATCACTGGGGTCAAAAAATGATTTAGCTCCCCCTTTCATTATTCTCTTCTTTCTTTATCTGCTTCTTTCCCTATTTTCTCTCCCTTTGGTTTATTTCCCCCTTTACTCTTTTCTTTATTTCCCATTTTTCTTTTATCTCCCCCTTTTTGACACTTATGTCAAAGGGTTTATACACTTAGAGTATATTTTTTCAAAAATAATTTGTGGACTTTCATAATCATCTTCTAAGCTACATCCCAGTTGTCACATGCAACAAATAATGACTTGAGTTGAATTGCCAGCTTGGCTGCCAGGTGAACTAGTCCATCTGATGTAGAAAGATTAGGATCTTTCTTTAACAAAGTTTCTACATATCCTAGCTCTTTATGGAGTATTTCTATATGTGGGATGAGGGAGGCTTGAATTTATGTCAACTTAGCTCTTATATTAACCTCTTCTATTGTTAACATAGCTAGTTGACTCTATGATTGGAGCAATGCATGAAAATGCTTCTCACTCTGAGTTGGGTTTTGAGGTAGTTGCATACTTGATACATTGAGATTTCTCTCCAAACTTTGAATTCTATGTCTTGTTTCTTGAGTGAAGAGTTTTGGGTCACACAGTTTAGTATACAATGAAAAAATATTCTCCAATACCTTCTTTACATCTTCAACCTTTGTGGTTAGTGCAACTTGAGTAAGTACAATTTCACTAGATATTTTTTAATTTACTTTACTCTGGAATTTCTTCTCTAACCACTCAAGAAGTTTTTCACTTGTGTCAATATCTTCATTATTGACCTTTTCAACAATTTATGACAATTGTTCCAACAGAGGCTTTGATTCCTTAGGTGTAGGCATGTTGAATGTGTCTAGGAAGAATTCCTTGATGTCTTGCAATGCTTGCTTTTTCCTAAATTCCTATCTAATCACTTCTTGGTGCTTATTCTTTTCTAAATATTGTTGCAACATGTTTATTTGTTCTAGTGTCATTGTTGCATAATCAAATTGAGGTATCACTATTTCTTAATCTAAAGTTACATCACCATAGTGAGTTACCTTGTCAATTTTTGTAGAGCTTGAGCCTGGTGCTGAAATCTACATTGGCACTACCTATATGCTCAGCTTCTAAAGGATTTTTGTAGGAGTGCTTGATGTTGGTAATGTTACCAATGCTTGAATAGCTTCTTGCTCCTTTTCCTTTGGTGTATACTTTCTCCCTTCATATCTACTTTGGTAAATCATAATGATTGGACTTGCACCTTGTAGTTGTGTTGCAAGTATAGATGTGCCTATTTGTCCTATTTGTTTTGTTGTCTCCTTTTCCTCTTCTTTGGTAGTCTGCCCCTGCTCAATTGTATCATCTTTGACACTTGTGTTAACCTTGATAGACATATCCTTAGTTGTTTGAATCAAGGGTTGATCACTAGTAGCTAAAGGGATGGCAGAAGGTGGTTCTTGTGTACTCACCATATCCCTTGTTATGTCAACTACTACCTTCTAAAGCTCATTTGCACTAAACAATATTGGATTTTTACATAATCTTGCTTGTAGTGTGGATTGGCCTAGAGTCTTCTTCACTTCTTCTGCAGTTAAAGGATTGATGTTCTTAGCTAAACTATCAAGAACATCCTTAATAGTTATGGTTTCTATAGGTATAGTAGTGTTATGAGGAGGGCTCATAGTTGGCATTTGTGTGTCTTGCACACTTTGTTCTTCATCCTTCTCTTCAATTGTAACCATGTCTTCATCTTTCTTTTGTGTCTCCTCCTTGGTATTATCCTTTTCTTTATCTTCCTCCTTGTCAACCTTCTTATCATTATTATCATCACCATTATTTCTTCCCTTAAAGGGATCTTCTTCTCCTTGTTTGACAATTGTCAAACCATAAATCAATTTCCATGTTTGAGTGATTTCTTCACAACATCTTCAATATTTTTCTAAAGAATATTGAATGCCCTATATTTTGGTGCAAACCTTCCACCAAATTTCTTGTTGGCCTTGATAATTTTCCCTTTAGTTAATTCTGGCATTATCTAGGCTAATGTGGATTCTCTAATTTGTTTCTTCCGGTTTAAAAAATAATGCTATTTATTTTTAACGATAGTGTATAATTCCTTTGGAATGGTATTATCTAATTCAAGTGGGATGTTCTTGAATGTTGACATCATTTCATATATTGTGTCTTCAATCAAATTCTTCTCTTCTCTACCAAGTTTTTCAAAATTAATACTTTTTAAACAAAACATAGATGCATTATTTCTAACATTCTCACAGATATTCTCAAGATCAAATTTTGGTGGATGACTTACCACTCTAAATTGGCTTGTATCCTCTGATTCTATTTTCTCATGATCATTTTTTTGTTCTACAATGTATTTCCTTTTTTGTTTCTTTTTTTCTTGACCTCCTTGTTCTGTAGCTTTGGCCTTTTCTTTGGCTTTTTTTTGGCCTTTTGTGTGGTGGCCCATGTGCTTTCCCTAGTTCTTGGTGATGTTGTCTTTGCTAGGCTTGTCTTAGCAATCTTCTTAGCCTTTTTCTTTGCCATAGGCTATACTTTGGCCTTTCTCTTCTTAGGTTCTACATGTACTATTGCTTCCTTTGCTTCCTTGGCACCTTCTACCTCTTCTTCATCCTTGTCTTCTCCCAATCATTGGGTTAATGCAAGAGGTTCTTGAGCTTGTTCATGTTCTTCCTCTTCATCCTCATCATCATCTTCTTCTTCTTCACCTGTGCCTTCACCAAATTTGGTCTTTAATTTCTTCACCAATTTCTCTTTCTTCTTCAATGTGGAGGTTGTCTTCAACTCCATCTCAACTTTGGACTTCATAACATAATAGTTTCCAAAAAAATTAATTGATTTATCAACTTCTTCAGCAAGAAGAGTAGTGATGGTAGTTGAGGCTTCATCAACATTAATCTCATAGCCTAGGGGTCTTAGCCATCTTACCTTAGGTATGGTAGCCTGTACATATGTATAGTCAATATCAACAAGAAAGCATATGCCATTATAATACTACCCAACCAAAGAAACTGGTATTCTCATCCTCTACTTCATTGACTTCTTGAAGTCTTCAAAGTAACTAGTCATGATAGTCTCAAAGTTATCTCCCATTTGCTCAATATACTCATTGACTTGAACTGCAACTGATATGTTTTTCTTCCAACTCACCTTTCCAAAAGATGGGAATGTGTTTTGAACATTGAAAAATATGCAAATTAGAATTTATTCAAACTTACACTATGCACTCTTGGTTTTTTTAATGGCACCTAGGTTTTCCATTATTTGTTGTAATTGTAGTTTAGCTAGATCATAGGTATGATTCTTCTTTACAATTTTATAGCTCTCATCTATTGCAATGTAGGGTACACTATTTAACCTACTTGATTGATAAAACTTATGAGAAACTACCCTTACGGCAAAGTCTAATAAAGGATCTATTATGGTGTCAATAGTCATTACATGTTTGTTCCATTTCACTCCTATGTTTTTCTCAATGACCTCCTTTGAGTTGCTTCACAAAGTCTTTGGTCTATCTAGGGTTGGAAAACTAGTTACCTTATAAACTATTCTCTTTGAAATTGTGATTGGACCATCTTTCAACCATAAGCATCCATCATGTATTCTTCTCAACACTATCTTGATCCATTCTATTTTAAATACCGTAGGAAAATCTAAGGCACGGGTCAAACCCTTCCTTTCAACAATCTTAAATTGTCCTTTCAAAATGTCATATTCACATGATTTTTTATAGGCTTGTCTTATTTCCATGTCTCTTATTCCTCCTATCTTGTAGTTATAGCATTTTCTAACATCTTGGACCATTATGACTTTTGGAGGAATAATGGAAAGTGCACCTGACAGGTCTTCTTTGTAAATTGCTTTAAAATATGGTTGCTTCAATTTATTGCTAACTGATTGAACATTTAAAACTTCTTGACTCTGTACATTCCTTGAACTAGATGCCATTTGATAAGCTAGGGTTTATCCAAATTTTAAACTATGTGACTAGACTTATGAAGAATACCTTGGAAATTTGATGAACTAATGTTGGATCGTTGTAGGAATCTATGCAAACACTTCAAACTTGACTTTTGAATCACCTTCTCACTTTACTTGCTCTTGTTTGAATTTGTAATGATGAAAAATGAGTGAAAATTGACCTTATACCCTTGAAAACTTTGCATATAATGCTTAATGCTTGTACAACTATAAACTTGGCATCAACATAATTTATGTTTCATTTGGCATCTACTGACATAACCATCACTAGGTAGCTACTACAGGCTCGACATCAACTAGCTAGTCTGGCAGCTCAGCACTATCTAGTATTTCACTCAGCATACATAGAGAACAATATGAAAACTTGAATGTTTAACCTTGAATTTTCTACAACTTCTTGCATCTTTATTCATGATAATTTAATCCTTTTAGTGTTGTTTTCTTTTGGAACCGATCTATGATATAATACTTTTGAATATCAGTCCCACATACCTCTTTTTTCTTAGTTTGATGAAGTGTGACTACTTGACCCTTTGGGTGAAGTGATCCCTTCTCCATTTGATGTATTGCAACCTTCCTTCTTCTTCCATGTCTTATTCATCTCATTCTTGATGTGTTCAACATTTTCCTTGCCTTTGCCTTTATCAAATTCACAACTTGGTGCCTTGGACCTAGTTGGACAATGTTTACTGATGTGACCAGTCATCAAACAACTAAAACATGTAGTTTGACTCAACCACCTCTTGTAATTACCACTAATGATGCAAGAGCATCCAGAGGTATAAGGGCAATCTTGTGTCACCCAAAAAAATGTACTTAGACTTAGTTTCTATTTTAGGTTTTTTTATTTTTGGATACCCATTTGGGTCAAATAAAGGTTCCAACTCTCACAGTTCCACTATAAGTGTTCTAAGATAGAGTTTTTAATCACCTTGGGATATGTGTAAATGCCAAAAAAATAGGAATATGTAATTGGGCCATCATTTTGGTGAACTAGAAGGTGTAAATTGGTTGGATGATTTTAATTGTAATTTAGAGCATTCTATAAAAAGAATCAGGTCAAAAGGCCCCACGGTTTGAAACCTATCACAGTTTTTCAATTTCTAGAGACCTCCTAAGAATGCTTCAAAGTCAAGTTAGGGGCATTAAATGACCTCAAAAAGGTCCAAAAAATGGAGGATGATAAAAGCTAGTACATAGGTCTATAGAGTACTTTGAGAGCTTTCCAAAAATGTAAATGGTTTGTCAATCAGAGCTACGGTTCAAAAGTTATGCCTCTTGAAAGTTTAGTTACCATTTCTGGAGTCTTCTAATTTTGTGCCAACTTCTAATGCGACTTCTAGAGCTTTCTATTTGGTCGGTGGATGCCAACTAGCACTTTCTAGAATATTCCTAATCCTTAACCCTCCACGGTCTATTTAAGAACATTTTTGGCATTGTAAAAGGCAGTTCGAAGTGGAGTTTGAGAGGAGGTATTGAAAGGAGAAATTATGTCCAGATTTATACTATTGTAAGCCCTTAGGGCATGTTTTGAAGTCTATTTTCTTTGTACTGAATGTATTAGCATTTTCTCATAGTTAATTAAATTTTTCCTTTCCTGTTGTGTCCATTCTGTGCTTGGGTTGTGTCCCCATCAAGTGGTATCAAAGCTGGTTTTCCTGAGTGTGTAGACAGAGCGCCGATTGTGAGGCAGTTTGCACTAAGACTGTGTGGTTGTGGGTTTGAGTTAAGAAGATGCCTCCATGAAGAGAGCATGGTGGAAGGGTCAAAGCTATTAATCCTAAGGAGGTTAGAGCCCTCGAAAAGCAGGTTCAAGCATTGCAAGAGGAGTTCCATAGAGGAACAAATGTTGCTGCAGGTGACAAAAGTGAGGATGACAATGAAGAAGAAGAAATTGGACCAGAAGGGGAATTTGACAGGGAAGTTTTGAATCAGGCAGAGGAAAGGCTTTTTAGGGCCATTACTAAGTTTGGGAAAAGACCTACAATTGATGTGGGTGTATTTTTAGAAAATTTGAAACCAGATGAGTTGATCGATTGGATCAATGAACTGGAAGAATACTTTGAGTATGAGGATATCAGGGACCCAGATAGGGTTAAGTTTGCAAAGGCCAAACTGAAAGGACATGCCAAAATCTAGTGGCAAGAGGTTCAATTGGAAAGAAATAGAAGAGGAAAGGAGAAGATCACAAGGTGGGATCGTATGGTGGACAAATTGAAGAAGCAATTCATTCCTGTTGATTATTAGATTGATTTGTTTAAGAAGATGCATGGATTAAAGCAAGCAAGAAAATCAATTCAGGAATATACAGAGGATTTTTATCAACTTTTGATTAAAGTGGGGCATGCAGAAGCAAATAAGGAGAAGGTTGCTCGTTATATCAGTGGGTTGCGACCTAGCATCCAGGAGGAATTAAGTCTGGTAAGAATGACCAGTGTTGAAGAGGCATACTAGTTTTCCCTACGAGTTGAAGAGAAGCTAAATAAGAGGTTTGAAGGGAGACAAAGAGGGCATGGTCAAGGAGGAAGAGGTAGTGGTAGGTCATCTGGAGGCTGAAATGAAACCCAAAAGAAGAATGAAGATGTGGGTACTAGTAGGAACCAGAGGAACGAGGGTTTCAACCGCTCTCGAGATCAAGACTTTTGAAATCAGAGAGGAAGAGGTAGAGGACGTCGACAAGGAAGAGGAGGTTTCCATGGTACCTATTTCTATTGTAATGAAGAAGGTCATCGTGCCTTTGAATGCCCTCAATGACAAGGAAGGACATATAGGAGAGCTGAGGGTCAAGCTAGGGTTGCTCATGTGGATGAGGATGCACAATCATCACATTCAGAAGATGTAGAAAGAGGAGAGACTTTGGTAAATGAAAGGGTCCTACTAAGTGGTGAGATTGAACCTGGACAAAGGAGGAGTTTATTCTGTACCAGGTGCAAGTGTGAGGATAAATGTTGTGATGTGATCACTGATGGTGGTAGCACTGATAACTTGGTATCAAAGGAGATGGTCTCTAAGCTAAAGCTCAAGAGGGAGAAACACCCCCAGCCCTATTGGATTGCTTGGGTGAAAAATGATCATAAGGTCCTGGTAAGTGAACAATGTTTAGTGAAATTCTAAATTGGGAGTTACCATGATGAAGTTCTCTGTGATGTTATTCCAATGGATGTTTGCCATCTATTGTTGGGAAGACCGTGGCAGTTTGATAGGCATGCAGTACATGATGGTCATGCAAACACATACTCTCTAACAAAGGATGGAGTTCACCACAAAATAAAGCCTATGAAAAGGAAGGCAAAAAGGTATGTAGTAGTGCTAGGATTTTTCTTGTTGATGGAAGGAATTTTTTAGATCGCATGAAACATCAACGTATCTGCTATGCTTTGATTCCTAGGAAAGATAAAGAAGTTAGTAGTGAAATACCACTTGAAGTTTTAGATTTACTAGGTGAGTTTGGAGATATTATCTCTGATAATGTTCCAGAAGGATTGCCACTAGTAAGGCAAATTAGTCATCAGATAGATTTAATCCCAGGAGCTAGTTTGCCTAACAAGGCTCCTCACAAGATGACTCCTACTGAAACTAAGGAGCTAAATAGACAGGTGCAGGAGCTATTGAGAAAGGGCTTGATTAGAGAGAGCCTGAGTCCATGTGTAGTACCTGCAATACTAGCACCAAAGAAGGATGGAGAGTGGAGGATGTGTACAGACTCTTGAGCTATAAATAGGATAACCATCAAGTATCAGCTTCCTTTGCCAAGAATGGATGATCTTATGGACTACTTGAGTGGAGCTCAATACTTCACAAAGATATATCTCAAGAGTGGTTATCATCAGATACAGATTTGAGAAGGAGATGAGTGGAAAATAGCCTTCAAGACCAAGGAGGGTCTTTATGATTGGTTAGTCATGCCCTTTGGATTGACGAATGCCCCAAGCACCTTCATGCGGCTTATGAATGAGGTACTTAAGAAATTCTTAGGAAAATTTTTTATTGTCTATTTGGATGATATTTTAATTTTTAGCAAGACTTTGGAAGAACATTTATTGCATATTCATAGTGTCCTTGAAAGGTTAAGGGAAGAGAAAGTGTTAATTAATTTGAAGAAGTGTATCTTTGCAAAAAGGGAGTTATTCCACTTGGGGTTTGTTATATCACCTGAAGGTCTCAAAATGGATCCAGAGAAGGTAAAAGCCATCTTGGAATGGCCTACTCCATGGTCTGCAATTGAGGTAAGATCATTCCATGGTCTGGTTAGTTTTTACAGAAATTTTATTAAGAATTTCAGTGGCATATGTGCACCCCTGACTAACACAATAAGAGGGGATAGAAAAGAGTTCAAATGGACTACGACAGCTGCGAGAAGTTTTGAAATGCTGAAGAAGAAGGTGATAGAATAACCTGTGTTGGCACTTCCAAATTTGAGAAAGGTGTTCCAAGATGATTGTGATGCTAGTGGTAGCGCTATTGGGGCTGTATTAAGCCAAGAAGGTAAGCCTATTGCATATTTTAGTGAAAAATTGAATGATGCGAAAAAGAAGTATTTTGTTTATGATCAAGAGTTCTATCCAATAGTTCAGGCCTTAAAGAAATAGAGGCATTATTTATTGCCAAAGGAATTAGTTTTGTATACTGATCATCAAGCATTATAGTACCTAAATAGCCAAGGTAAATTGAATCAGAGCCATATGAAGTGGGTAGAGTTCTTGCAGAGCTATACATTTGTGTCTAAGCATAGAAGTGGAAAATCTAATAGGATTGTAGATGCATTAAGTAGGAGATAGTTGTTGCTTACAGTAATGCAGGTTGAAGTAGTTGGGTTTGATGAACTCAAGAATCTGTACCCTGAGGAGCCTGATTTTGCTAAAGCGTGGAAAGCTTGTAAAGAGCCTATTGTTGTAGACAGAACTAAGTGGTTAGACTATCTGATTCAGGATGGTATGTTATTCAAGGGAAGTCAATTATGCATTCCAAGGAGTTCTATGAGGGAAAATTTTATTAAGGAGAAACATAGTGGAGGGATGGCAAGACATTTTGGTCGAGATAAGACCATTGCCATTCTTAGAGAACATTATTTTTGGCCTCAGATTTCACAGGATGTGAAGAAGTTTGTACAGAGTTTTCAGATTTGTCAAGTTGCCAAGGGATTTAGTCACAATACTAGACTATATCAGCCATTGCCTATTCCATCAAAGCCATGGGAGGACATAAGTATGAATTTTGTTCTTGGATTGCCAAGGAGACAAAGGGGTAATGACTCAGTATTTGTGGTGGTTGATAGGTTCTCCAAAATGGCACATTTCATTCCATGCCACAAAACTCATGATGTTGTCCATATTGTAGACTTGTTTTTCAAAGAGGTGGTAAGACTACATGGTCTCCCAAGGAGTATATTTTATGACAGAGACACTAAATTTGTGGGGTATTTCTAGAGAACATTATGGAAAAAGTTGAGAACAGACTTGAAATTCAGTTCCACACATCACCCACAGACTGATGGCCAAATAGAAGTGGTAAATAAAAGTCTAGGCAATTTGTTGAGATGTTTAGTTCGGGATAAGCCCAAGGGATGGGATTTGATTCTATCACAAGTAGAGTTTGCTTACAATAACTCTATAAATAGGAGTACTGGTAGATCACCATTCCAAATTATATATGGAAGTAGCCCAAGGATTGCACCAGAATTGAGGAAGATAGATCAAGGGGAGAGGACAAGTGCTGAAGCTGAAGAATTTGCTGAACATATCAAGCGTCTACATGGGGAGGTTTAGGCACACATTACCAAGATGAATCAAGAGTATAAAGCTAGGGCTGATCAAAGGAGAAGACATAAGGAATTCCAAGTAGGGGATCTAGTCATGGTACACTTATGGAAAGAAAGATTTCCATCTGGTACTTACAACAATCTAAAAATGAAGAAATTTGGCCCCTACAAAATTTTAAAGAAACATGACTCAAGAAATGCATATGAGGTGGAGTTGCCAGATGGAATTCACATTTCTCCTATTTTCAACATTGCAGACTTAACAAAGTATCATGATGATGGTACAAATGAGGAGCTGATGTTAGAGCCATGTCCAATTCCTACTTCTAAGAAGGAGGAGATAGAGGAGATTCTGGATAGTCGTGTGGGTAGGAGTACCAGAAATAGGGAGTATGAAGAGTATTTGGTCAAGTGGAAAGGACGGCCAATAGAGGACTCAACTTGGATTTCAGCAGCTAAGGTTTCCCATTTGGGATTTCCTCTACCATTCATAAAGTGACAGGGTCACTTTTCAATCTACCATGGGTGTCTGATGCAGGAGCATCCAGAGGTATAAGGGCAATCTTGTGTCACCCAAAAAAATGTACTTAGACTTAGTTTCTGTTTTAGTTGTTTTCATTTCTAGATACCCATTTGGGTCAAATAAAGGTTCCAACTCTCACAGTTCCACTATCAGTGTTCTAAGATAGAGTTTTCAATCACCTTGGGATATGTGTAAATGATAAAAAATAGAAGTATGTAATTGAGCCATCATTTTGGTGAACTAGAAGGTGTAAATTGGTCAGATGATTATAATTGTAATTTAGAGCATTCTAGAAAAAGAATCAGGTCAAAAGGCCCCACGGTTTGAAAGTTATCACAGTTTTTTTGGGTTTTGGAGACCTCCTAAGAATGCTTCAAAGTTAAGTTAGTGGCATTAAATGACCTCAAATAGGGCCAAAAAATGGGGGGCGAGTAGAGCTGATCCATAGGACTATAGAGCACTTCGAGAACTTTTCAAAAATATAAACGGTTCATCAATCAGAGCTACGATTCAAAATTTATGCCTCTCGAAAGTTTAGTTACCATTTTTCGAGTCTTCTAATTTTGTGCCAACTTCTAATGCGACTTCTAGAGCCTTCTATTTGGTCGGTGGATGCCAACTAGCACTTTCTAGAATGTATTCCTAATCCTTAACCCTCCAAGGTCTATTTAAGAACATTTCTGGCATTGTAAAAGACAGTTCGAAGTGGAGTTTGAGAGGAGGTACTGAAAGGAGAAATTATCTCCAAATTTATACTATTGTAAGCCCTTAGGGCATGTTTTGAAGTCTATTTTCTCTGTACTAAATGTATTAGCATTTTCTCATAGTTAATAAAATTTTCTCTTTCCTATTGTGTCCATTTTGTGCTTGGGTTGTGTCCCCATCAACTAAAGTGAGTCCTAATGTAGTTTTTAGGTATATGTCAATATTCCTAATAGTAGTGATAGTTATATCTTGTATTGTAACCCCAGTCATAAGAATTTCCATAGCTTCTTACCTTTTTTGGCTTTCTTGTTGACCATGTAGACTTCAATCTGCATTCAAAGGCTCTATGTCCATAATTATGATAGTTGTAGCAATATCCTTCAAATTCAGGTGCATTCATGGTTCTAGTTCTCCATTCATGTGCTTGATGACCTTCTTTATTGCACTTATGGCAATGGGTCATGTTTTTGGGCATAGCATTCTGATTTGTATTTTTGCTCCTACACACATTAGAGGTATGCCCTTTCTTTCCACAATGATGACAAGTAAGTTTGGAATTCTTACCTTTGTTGTTCTTTTCCTCAATAACTTTCGATGATTCTCCTTCTTCGGTGCTTGTTTAGCCCAATCCTAGTATATCTCTGCTAGATCTAGGGGATTTTAGTAATTTATCAAAGTACTTGATGGCTTCATTTGGCTTGTTGAAACTTTCAAGAAAATTCTTTTTCTATTTTCAAGTTATTCTGCAGTTGTTCATTCTGCAACTTCAATGTAGTTATCTCAATGTCCTTGACATTTAACTCATGACGAGCATTCATCATTTGGCTTAAGGTATCCAATTGCATGTTTCAAATCTTGGATAGCTCTGTCGACTTCTCTTCCAATCTATTTACCAACATTCATTTGTCTTCTTCAATCATGGCCTTGTCTTCTATAGCTTTATTCTTTTGTTCACTCACCTCACATAATAGTATAGCTTTTGATTCCTGCTCGAACTTGAGATTTTTTATTTCATCTTGTGCTCTATTCTTCTTCATTAGATCTACAATTGTTGCATCAAATTCACTAGAGTTACCATCTGTATATAGCTTTGTGGTGTCAATCTTTTTGTATTGTGTGTCATTTTCTACTATAGCAATCACTTTCCTTCTCTTCAGGGAACTCTTCAAAGCATCTCTAACTTCATTCAAGTGATGTGTAATGCCCAGCCAAGGGATCCAAAGAATTTTACTAAGTTTTCCAAACAATTTTTTTTTTAAACATGAAAGATAAAACCATTCATAACATTTGCAGAAGCAATAGCAACAATTCAAATGAAAATAAACATAACATATATACATAATAGGCTACATTCTTTAAAGATCTCTTAATGTTGTATCACATCTAAATTAACTATTCATCTAACATCCCATCTTTATGAAATAACAATGATACATCCAATGTACTTAAACAATATACAAGTGTCCTTTTGTAATTATATTTTAGTTTAGCTCAATCATCCACTGTACATATCACAGGGTATGAAAAGCTTAAAAGAATAAATATTCAAGTAAATAAAGTACATCATCATCATCTAATATTAATCCATGATGCAATAACATAAATGAAATCACATATCATATATGATACATCATCACAAAAGATATAAACATCCATCACAAAAGATAACCATATATCACAAACATAAATAACTAAATGCATGGTTCCTCCCAACCGTAAATAGCATCATTAGACCATCATGGATCCTAGCCATCCCTCCATGTGTAACATTCCAAAGCACCAAAGAGATCATCGGTATTAACATAGTAGGAATGTCACTCCTAAAACATCCTACTAACATGCAAAGTAAAGCATAATAAATCATCAACTAACATATGCAAAGTAGAGCAAAACATCAATATAAGAAACATACCAGTAAATACATCCATCATAAGGTATATTATCTATCATAATGCTCCAAGAACATAATGAAGAATAAATACAAACCAAGGATACTCCAGCCATGGTGTCTCGAACGGATCTCAAATGATAAGAGTGAAAATACACTACCACCCGACTGCATGGAACCTAAGTGGTCCACTCCCACCATGTTGAGGAGATAATCTCAAGTCCCAAATAGGATAATAATTCACGAAGCACAAATTTCTATAAGTCCAGGAATCCTAAAAGTATACTAACTCAAAAGTTCCAACATACACAAAAATGACATCTAATTCCCAGAGGCACACAATGACATGTAGGAAACCTACTCTACAAGCAAGAAAGTGTCATCGCAATTATCACGTACAATTTACCCTGGCAGTTAGCTAAACTCCATGAGTCCATACTGATCTCATGTGGCCACTAGTATCCTCTCATACTGACAAGGCATACTACGGAATGCACGGTTGCAACCATGCGTTCTCACTACTCCCATCCTAGCCTGTACAAGCACTCAAGGCATGGGCGAGAACATCAAAACAATTATCTTTTTAGGTTCATTTAATCCCCATTTAGTGTGTAAATGTTATCACTTATTAACCAAACTTACAATGAGTTACCCTGGCAGCCACTTAGTGCCCCGGCCCCCATTGCAAGCCACTTCCCGACACTACAAGTAGATTACCTGCCCTAAGATCATGGAATCATAAATCTCAAAATCATAAAACATAATCCATAATAAAATCATCAAATATGCATAAAAGCATCAAATATCCATAATAAGAATCATCAAATCTCCAAGATAATAATCAACAAATCTCCATGAGCATCTGAAAAAGCATCCATAAAAAATTATGACCACAACAGTTCTCTATTGGCAACTGAAGGCATCACTGATAATCATAATAATCATTGGTTCTCAATAACCATAATATATCTCAAGATAAATCACAATATCCATTGGTTCTCAACAAGCAACCAAGAATATCTCAAAATCATACTGATCAAAGACTCCAAAATGGTTGAGTCAAACATGTCACAACATGACATCATCAAGAAATAAATCCACATTTCAGTCCCATCATGGCGACTAGAAAGTAATCCAAGGATAACTGATCGATGACTCAAAAATGATTAGCTCAAGCATCTCAAATATATATACATCTTAGCTTCACACATGAAGGCTGAAGAACAAATACAAACATTTCATAGAGCATACGATCACATAACCATGGTTGGGCTTATAAAAATCAAGACCAAATAAGATCAACATGCCAACACATCTCATAACCCCCGAGCCTCTGGTAACAAACTAGGACTGGTCAACACTAGTCAACCCAAAACCCAAAACAAGAAGCATATAGAATACACGATGCAAACACATGTTTTGGTTTACTAAATTCACATAGTTGAATAATGTGTAGGGGTTTCCAGTTTTCTGTTTGCAAGTATACTCCAAGTGTTTAAAGTTATCATCATTTGACCTACAAGTCAACCCATTTGTTCCCTGCTAGCATTACCCTTCCATTATTAAAAATTACATTCTAAGAATAACTTAAGGATAAATATTTACTCATTAAATCATTTGCTTTATTTGCTAAGATCCATAGTACTAATTGATCAACTCTTCCTTAATGTTACTTCTACATTTCAACATAATCAAAGGATCATTATTCATTCATAAAAGAACCAATTATCAATCTTCGAATAAGAAGATTATAACTTAATTAAAATGATCAATTTAATCCACCAATTAACTTAGGTGCACAATCCCATGATCCATTAACATTTTAATGGTTAAAACTCAATTAAGTATCTCTAATACTTAAGCCTCTTAATTACAATCATTATTAAATTGTCACTAATAACCATTAAAATATCTAAGTCATTATTCAAGTCATTAAAATAAGACTCATCAACTTCAATGTAGATACTACACAACTTTACTAAAAGAATTGATATATCGATTAAAAAATTTGTTACATAACTTAATTATTAATTAAATCTAATTAACTCTAATTAATTCAATTAATAATTACAAATTCAGTTGACTAATAACTAACAATAGTTTGTACGTAAAAAGTCATCTACAATCCAAAAATGGTTCAATAACTTGTTAATAACAAGCTATGTTGGAAATCTTATTAATAAATCTATAATGACCACCTTCGCCATTCTATCAATGAAAACTAACTTTTCTTTGACAAACCCATATTATTGATAATCATTTAGTTAAACCTCATTTGATTCAACTAATTATCAATCAACTATATTCCATTTCATTAACATTAGGATTAGTAATAGTTTAATAACTAATAACAAGTTAAAATAAATCTACGATAACAGATTCTTTATTATTTTTGCTAACAATGATGTCACTAGTAAATTAAATATAACTTCTTTAAGAATCGTTCCCTGGATAAGATTTACCAATAATCAATAGGTAATCATTTGTCCAAAATAATCTTTGATGATTCTAAGTATAATGATCACCAACTTCATTAATCACAATTTCATTCATGATAACATGAATTCATTTCCATTGTATTTTTCCCCCTTAATTTGATCTCAACTAAATTCATAATACTATACTTCAATTATTAACTAATCTCAATTAGATTGAACTTAATTGAATCAATTAATAATTATATAAACTTATATATACTATCTTTCATTAATAATTTGTTAAACTTAACAATTATTAATAAATAATAACTCACTAATAATTTCAATATTCAATTATAATGATTGATATTCGAACCAATCAATGAATAACAACTAAATCATTAGTATCTCTTTTCTTTTAATTTTCTCTCATCCATTTACTTAGATTGACTAATAATTAATTACACTTCTTCTACTATTAATTAATCTTAATTAAATTTGATTTAATTAGATTAGATAATAAACCATATAAAACTAATGCATATTAATAAGATTCTAATAAGGGAAGATTTCAATAATATCTTTAATTCATTCCATGCTTTAATATATTATTTTTGCGAAGTTTAAGCATAAAGAATTCTTTGTTATGGGAAATGGAGAAATATCTGTCCTTGAATAAAACAGTCCCAGTACGACAGCCATATCTCCCTAATGAACCGTTGGATCGGGCTGAAATTTAAATATGTTGGAGAGGGCCAAGTTGCGCCAATTCTAACTGGAGCAATCGAATAAATTCAATCCCAATAAAAAGTTATGAATGACTGAGTTCGGGTCTATCCAAGGGGCAGCAACAGGACAATTAAAAATTTCTTCTTAAAAGGTAATTGTTCTCTAAATTTATCCAATAATTTCACTAATGGATTTGGCCATAAATCTTGAAACCATTTTCAAATCTATTTCAATTTGATTCTAATTTGAACCCAAACCCGTTTTCTCTTTTTTTTTAAATACATGCATATAAAATTCTCAAATAAATTTAATTGCCCAAATTGAAAATGCATACAATAAAAATATGAAATTCCTCAGAAGACATATGGAAGACATGAAGAAAACAAGAATGCATGATGTGGAAATAGCATAAGAAAAATTACAAGAATCTACCCGAATTCTGATGCTAATTAGCTCTTCCTCAGAAAAACCCGCAGAGAAAGCTCCCTTCTTCAGAGTTCTTGAGTCCTCCAATGCTCCAATTGCTCTCCACCCACCCTCCCTAAGCTTCTATGAATGCCTAAATATAAAGAGCTCTCAAGAAACCTTTGGATTGCTTCTTGAAACCGCTGAAAGGTGTCACCAACTAAGCATGGGTCTTTTCCAATTCTTTTTGATGAGTCATAGAATTGTAGACACCTTGTGCTTAATTGATGCACTAACCCCCATGTTGTTGACACATGTTAATTCCCATGCAAGCTTATAACTCCAATTTACTTTCTAAATAATCTCTATTTAAATTTTATAACTTTCATTTTAATTTTTATAATTTTTATTATTATTATTTTATTTATTACTTTATTATTATTTTATAATTATTATTAATTTTAATTTATGATATTTAATTAATTTTCTCAAATAAATAATTTATTAATTAAATCTATTTATTAAGACTTAATTAATGGAAAATTCACCATCGACCTCTAAGATAAAATATGAAAACCCATCATAGAACAAATCATACAAAATAAATCTAAAGGGTTAAAAATCATGAAATATGTCATCCGACACATTCGGTGGGTATTCAACTCAGATACTTGTCCTAATTTTCCAATTAGGACAAATGGCTCAAAGGGTTGGGATTTGGACTTGAGAATTTATCTCCCCTCTCTTATCATTGAGATAATGTGATAGGGTATGCTCATCCTGGCAATTCAGGGAAGTTGATACTTGGTACTTGCAACCTGCATAAAAATCATGCATGTACAAACACAATATATACTAAACTAAACAGGCAATGGTAGGAAGTGGTGCATCATGTAGATCTCGACTATTAGGTGACTACGACTCCCTTCCTTAACCACATCAGACACGCCATACAAAAACAAACACGCAAGGCAAACACGCACATCATACACATGCAAGTATGGAGTAAGTATCCATAAGAAAGCACATATGATAATAAATCATCTTACTAATCATCATGAATAATTGAAAGCAATGTAATAATCATCATCAATAATTGTGAACACTAAAAATAATCATCATACATACATGAAATGTAGAGTCTAAGTAATCTCATCACATAATAAACTGAATCCATAGCACAATATCTGATAATCTCAAAAGAATGTTGCTAACCAACAACATAAAACTAGTTCTAAAAGAGTTCAGCAACGATAACAAAATGTGAACCAGGGGCAGGCACTACATGATGTAGTATGAAATTTATTTCAATCTCTTGGTTCTCAATAGTCTTTCCTAATTTGTAGACTTCCATTTCAAGATCTTTCCTCTAAGCTGCAAAGCTTCTTCTTCTAAGAACTAGGCTCTAATACCAATTGTTGGAATTACAAATGGGATGCATATACTTCTAAGAGGGGGGGTGAATCAAAAGTTCAAACTTTAGCTATTAAAAATTTCACCATTTATTAGATGCATGTAATATATGAGCTGAAAATAACATGAAAAGTAAATACATCTAAAACATGTAAATAATTGAATACACACACTTAACACCAGATATGATTACCCAGAAACCCTCTGAATGAGAAGGTGGGGATGACACCCACAAATCTTCACTACTATAGTAATAAAATGTAGCCAATTAAGGTTACAATAGTTTGACCATGAAACAGGATCTACCCTATGAAAGGTCTACCCTGTTAAAGGCTTACAAGGATTGTTAAGTCGCATCTTGTTAGAAGATTTCAACACCCTATTAGAAGTGTGCCTAGCTAAAGGACTTCAGAACATCCACTTTGAATGTCACCATGTTAAAGGATTTACAACAGTCTATTAGGACTACTCTGCCTAGGAGATTTAACTAAAATCACCTATTAGAATGTTTTAGCATAGATCTCGTTATTGCCTCTATTTGCCTAATTAAAGATCAAATTCATATAGTGTCCTTCTTGATCCTCTTTCATCTAGTATAAAAATTGTTGCATCCTTTTATTCTTTGTTCTCCTCCAACTGATTTTGCAATTTGCTCTCACTCCTAAGTCACCATGAATGCTTTGTGAATATTTTTAACCATTCACCCCTTGTTACCTCTTGTAACATTATCTCTTTCACTCTCTCAATTTCTCTTAATTTTTGGGGCTTCATCTTCCTTATAAAGGCTTTGGTGGATTAGGGTTAGGTATGAATCTATGGCTGAGATTCATCCTTTTTACCACTTAATCCTTCCTATTTTCTGATTGGTTTCATGAAAACACATAGGGATTCTGCAAATAGATTCATCCTTATCTTTAAAGAATCAAAATCTTAACCTTAATTTGGCTTGAAAATGGTTTACATAGTTGTCTGTGCAATCACAAACAAGTATGTCTAATCTGTATTACTTGGCACTTGAAGTTACTGATGCTCAGCACATATTGTAAATTATGTTTCTGACTGAGTACCTAAATTGCTCAACATCTACTATTTACTTGACACTTGAATCACTCGGCATGGTTTATCTACTTGGAACTTGAGTGACTTGGAACTCATTTCAACTCGGCACAATCTTGTATTTACATATTATACTTTGCATGCATTACTAGTTTGGCATAAACTAAGTAAATGTCTTAAGTGTGTTGACACTCAATTGTCAAAACCAATCTAAGATCAACACTAAAAAACTAAGACAAGAGTACAATGTCAAATCCAAGTTTCTTATAACTCCAATAGTCTTAATAGTTGTCCCATCCAACTAAATATCTTCATTTTCTAATGGCTCATATTTAACGCCTAGCTAGTCTACAATTTTTTCTGGCATAACTAAGCTAGTAGCACCCAAATCTATTATGAAGTTATGTAAAAGGTACTTGCCTATTATAATAGTAACATAAAAAGATGGTAGTTTAATTAGCTTGGATAGTTTTTAGGTTTTAATAGCATCTATATCCATTAGGAATTTAGGGTTTTGTTGTGCTAAAGCATGATCAGACAAGGTGATTGGTTGTAATGCTTACTCTAGCATATCTTTTTGACCCAAGAGTGCTAAAATATTGCACATTGAAATAGAAACATGAGTCTTCTTTAAATGCTCAACAATTTTGAAATTTCTTATACTAACCTTAGGCTGGTGCTTTGGAATAGCAATCTCCTTCACTAGTTGTGATGGTTGTACTTGTTGGAATTACAAGTAGGAAAGGTAAACTTCTGAGAGGGGGGAGTGTGAATCAATAGTTAAAACATGAACCCATAAAAATTTTCACACTCATCCATCTCATGCATTCAATAGATAAACCAAAATAACATGTAAAGCACATACATCTAAATCATGTAAACATATAAGCAATCACACATTTGACACTAGATATGATTACCCAGAAACTCTCTAAAGAGAAGGTAAAATTGGGGTGGGGATGACACCCACAATTCTTGACTACTATAGCAATAAAGTGTAGCCAATTAAGGTTGCAATGGTTTGATCATGAACCATGATCTGCCCTATGAAAGGCCTACCCTATTAAAGGCTTACAAGGATCGTTAAGTCCCACCTTGTTAGAGGATTTCAACACCATGTAAGAAGTGTACCTAGCTAAAGGACTTCTCAACATCCACTTGGAATGTCACCCTGTTAAAGGATTTACATCAGTCTATTAGGACTACTCCACCTAGGAGATTTAACTAAAATCACCTATTAGGATATTTCAAGATAGATCTTGTGATTGGCTCTAGTTGCCTGATTAAAGATCAAATTCATATAATGTTCTTCTTGATCCTTCCTAATTAGATGTGATAATTGTTGTATCCTTCTGTTCTTGTTCTCCTCCATCTGATTTTGCAATTCACTCTCTATAACTTCTAAGTCTCCATGAATGCTCTATTTTTGCATGCAAACTTCTCTATTCTTCTCCTTCAATTCCTTATGTTGGTTTGATTTTGTGCAAGATTACATTTTCCCAATCTAGGTACAAAATATCATAATTGAGTCCATTATTGGAGACTAGGTTTTCTGGTTTTTGCTCTTGCAAATTTGATAACCTTTGAAAACCTTTGTCAAACCCTAGGTCTTGTTCCTTTTGAATTTATTCGGGCACAAAACTTTTTTAAATGTGAATATTCTATGTCCAATTCAAATATTTCATGCCCCTAGTGACCTTTTTCCCTTTTGTTTCACACCATCCAATCCTTGTAAGATTTATGGTAGTCGCATCGTCGCTATCAAAAGATGCAAGTGTTTTACCCTACGTGACATAGTGACTACAGTGAAATTGAGTGGTGGTGTCATGAAATAGAGGTGGGTGATCGAAAAGTGTTTTGCTTCAGAAGTATTTAGTCATGTATTTCATGTCAGAGCTATCAAAACTAGAAAAGGAGCCAAGAATAACAAAGTACAAAAGGTATCAACATAATCTAGTTTTTCTTATGGGTCACTATATTGCTATTGGGAAAAGTTTGCTCCCTACCAGTAGCAACATGGTGCCTTATCGAAAAATATAGATGATGATAGCTTTTAAATTTTTTGATGACCATAAAAGCTCCCAAGTGGCATGGTGGACATGTGATTTTATTGTTCTATCAAAAGCACTAATTAGGATAATCATGATTTTATAAGTATCTATCTTTCTGGCACCAAATTTTAACAAGACATCGGAGGTCACTATGTAGCGATCAGAAAATGAACAATCTCCACCATTAGCGACATAGTGCCTTGACAAAAAATGATAATGCAACAACAGTTTCAAAAGTGGTCATAGTCATATGCTTCGTTAGATATGAGTCATGCAACCTTTAGGACATTGTGGCATCTAGTTGGATACACATATGCACCAAAAATTCTAAGAACACTAGAGGTCACTTCGTCACAATCAAAAAAACTTTGCACCTCACCGTTAATGACATAGTGCCCAGCCAAAAAGTGGGCATATGGTGGGACCTAAGTTATGTAGTAGTGCAACTAGGATTAAAATACTGATTTATGTGCCAGCTGGATAGGATATCCTCGTGTCATCAATGACCTAGACCAACGCCCTATTCAAAAATTAGATGAAGGATTCTGATCGTTGGATCAAGATCATATCAACGATAGTCGCTACCTTGCTATTAAAGGATGTGCACTATTAACTCTATGCGACATAGTGACTATCGGACCCACCATAGTGTATGCATGTCATGCAGTTTCCTTGCCCTCAGATCAAGCCCAAATCTATGACTGTTGCTTTATCGCTATGATAAGTTGCTTGAATGTTATGTATAGTGACATAGCGAACAAGGAAAATACAGGAGGGACCTACCACTCTAATAATAAAAAATGCAGTAAAATGCCTACCATCAAATTAAGATCAAATCAAGGGATGTCACTTCCTTGATATGGCAACATGCTCACTCTTAATGTATATTGAGGTAGCGACTCAATGACATGAGGCCTCAGAAATTAGTGGGTCTAGTTTGAAGTGCCAACAATGAAGGAAAGGTACACATGGAAAAATTTCATTGGATTGAATGGCAACATGTCAAATAGAACATGAGTCATCCCTGTTTGCATTCTTGGATCGTAGGATTTTTCAAGATCAACAATGTAAATTTGAATGTAGAAGGTGGTGCCATTCAGTTTCCCTTATAGTTCATTTATGAGGAATGAAAGCTTCGCATGTGAGAAAAAGTGGAATATATTATAGGAGATCTCACCATTTTCATCTCACGCAAACAAAGATTTCAAGTTTTTTGAGTAGAAGAAATTACTGAGAATATAGTGTTAAGCTTGACTAGAGCATGAAGTAGTTTCCCATTATTCGTGAGATATTGTAGAATTACAGAGAAGAACAAGCAAAAAATCAAGTATTTATATACAATAACCTTTGTAGCATTTTAGTTTCTATGAATTATAGTGAAGATGCCTCCAAAGAAGGTGTTTCTTGGGCAAGAGAATCATTTGGATAGGAATATCCATGATGACCTGCTCGAATTACTCTCTAAATCCATCATTGAGATTGTACAAGTTAAAAAGATAACTTCATTAAACCTAGTCTGAGAGTCAGAGATGGATTATATGATAAGGAGAATTGGGTCTAAGATGCTCACACTTCTCAGACTAGTCTGGATTTACTCAAGAAATGGTTTTCGGAGAGGAATTTGTTTGTCCTTCATGCCAATATTTGGAACTTTGATTTAGGAAAATTAGTGGTTCCAAGAGTCTTTATGGATTATGACCTCCTTGAGGCTATAGCAAAAAACTATGACCAAGCAATTAGAGTAGTGAGAAGAGTTGATAATGAGATCTTGATCAAAATTAGCCCAAAGGAAATGAGGCAAGTATTTGGTTTAGGTCCTCTCACTGATTATTATGTGCCCATTGATTTGAAAGGGTTAGAAAAGGAATACATGTCAAAGAAGGATGCAGTTAGGCAGGGTGCACTGAGGGCACATATAGGTAAAATTGGAACTCTATGATCAATAACAGTAGCCTCCAAGGAACCCTTCAAAAGGGCACATTTCAATGCCAGGCTATGGAGGCATACAGAACTCTATGCAAAGTTTTTGGAGAAGATGAAGAGGACTTTATGCTCATGAATTTTTTGTACATGATTACTTAGATTTCATCTTTTGGTGTGGACATAATTTTTTATTTTGCTTCTTATTTAGCTGAATAAATTCATAACGGCCTAGTTGGGATGCCGAAAGGCAAGGTGGAAAATATTTTTGGTCACTATTCTTTGATAATGCACATGTTTTTGTTCAAAGGAGTAACATATTTTGTAAAAGAGATGAAATTGAATAGAGAACAAGATGGGGAAGCACTCCCAGTCCTATTATGGAGTGCAGATATGACCTGGGAGGCAGAAAAGGCTAGTTTTGCTAGGTTTGATAGGTATTTTGCTTCCAAATTGAGGTGCCTATTATTAAGTGACAATCCCAGAATACCCAAGGCATTGGTAGGTCTTATTAGGCCCCTAGACAATCCTATTGGTTTGAAGGTTTCACACAATTAGGGAGACATCATCCCATATTCAGTTTTAACTGTCATCAAAATTTATGGTTTCAGAGGTACCCCCATGTATTACCTTACCAAGTGCCTTTAAAAGTAGGAGTAGCTAAATTTTTGTGGTAGTTGGGAGGATTAGAGGAAGCCTATTTGCTGAAAAGATAAAGAGGGTCAATATTCCCCACTTGTATAGTGGCCCATTAATTTGTAATCACAAAAGGGGGTTAGCTTTCTCTACGCAAGAATTTGGATCAGTATAAAATGGTTGTTTCTCACCCTCATTTTTGTGACACTAAGGGATTTTATCATTTAGCTTTTAGACATAGAATTAAGTTTGGTAAAATTGATCATGAATTCTATTTTCCTAAAGATATAAAAAGAAATGAATACTCCCTGCAAGAGCAAGAGACTAAGAAGCAAAAATGGAGAGTTTTCTCAAAAAAAATGGATTTCATTCATTGTTTTGATGCAGATTATAGTCCTCTAGGTAATGTTGTTATAGCAGTAGATAGAATAAATAAGCTCATGCTCGCTTTTCCTAAAATAATGGAAACCATGAATGAGAAGAAGAAAATTCTTATTAATTATTTCCTAGATAAGGCCAAGGAGGTAATGAGAAAATTGGGATTTACTCCCAATATAGGGGCAAGCCAATTGACTATCCAAAAGAGGCTAGGTTATACTATCATTCAAAATAAAAAGACCACTGTGGACTGAGGCAAACAAATAATTGGGTCCACTAGTGTTGTCTAGAAAGAGAGACCTCCTGAGCCCTCCCCTAAGAGATGAAAAATAATAAGGGAGGAAGATCCTCATGTTGAGGAAAACTCGCCTTCATAGACCCCTCTAAGGATTGAAGAGGAATAGCTCACTGGGGAACAAATTGAATAGTTGGGGTCTCAAGGAGGAGTTTTTCTTACTCAATCTGAAATAGATGAAGGAAACCCACAAGAGCCTCCTGTGCCAAGTTTTGAGTTGAGAATTGCATATTATAGAGGAAGGGAATTAGACCTTGTGTTAGAGCAAGCAAGTCAATAGTTTTTGTCAGATGACAATTTTGTCAAATCTAGAGCTTTTTGCTATAGTTTACATGGAGAACCAACATGGGAAAGTTCAAAGAAAGATGCAATAAGCTAAGAACATAGCATCCTAAGCTGGAGGAGGTAGCCTTGCAAAATCAAATAAAAGAAAAGATAATGCAAGAGTTCCAAAACATAACCTTGAAGAGGGGAGAGAAATGGTAAAGGCCTCAAATATTTTATTATTGCCCAATTGGGATATAGCTAATGCTTTGATTTTTAATTTAGTTTCCAATAAATTGGATGTGCAAGATCCAAGTAAGAAGGAGTTCTTGGGTATTGCATTCAGTGAAGACTAGGCTGCCCTAGTCATTTGGTCATTAAGGAAGGGATCACGAGCTACCTCATCACAGCTAGATGAATCTAGATTGATGGAAAATATTATTGTGAGAAGGGTAGCAAAGACATCCCATGTATAGGCAGCTCATATGGGTGTAGGAACCTCTCAGTTTGTCTTGGCCACTATAGAGAAAGAGAAGAAGAAACGTTTGAATTGCAGAGTACATATGATAGTATTTTGGAGGCCTATGATAAAGAAGTTCAAAAGATAATTGAACTTGAGAATAAAGTAATGGGGAGATCTTCTAGGCCAAGAATAACATATCCCTATCCTCTAGTGGAACCTTTTAAATCCACTCCCCTCATGGAACAACCAAATACCCCACAAAGGCCATAGTATTACACTACTGAAGACTTTGAAGAAGAAAAGAGAAAACTATGGGCATTACATGTAGAGTTGAATGTACAATATGAAGATAAATTAAGAAAAGCTCTCACATATTTGGGGGATAAAATTGAATGGCCACTATTTTATGATCAACTAAAAAAGGCAATAAACATATGGGATGAATTGAAAGCCCATGATGAGGCTCTGAAGCCTATTGTGAATAAATGGGTAAAAAGAAGGAAAGAAATAACATTTTTGTGTTATTCTATCATAAAAATTTCATTTGATCAAATTGAGAAGACTTATGATATTGTTATTGATCTTCCAAAATTTAATAATAAGAGAATTCACCTACAGAGAAGAATAGCAGGCTACTTGAGTAAATATAAAAGTCAAAAATTTGATTTATTCCCTCATGCCCTAGATAGAAAGAATAAGTTAAAGAACAAAGATGAATCGGCCAAGGAATTAGATGATTTATTTTGTTTAAGAATGAATAAAATCATCAATGAAAAGGGACATGCATGGTGGGCTACCACAATAGAAGAAATGGTGAAAGCCCAAATATTCTTTGATTCTTTGAATTTGTTGATATTGACAAAGAAGATGAATATGTTATCAAAAAGCAATAGGACATTCTACATTTTGGTTGGCCAGATGATACACTTTATGACAAATAGATGGCAAATATTGCTTTTGGTGAATAGTTAGAGGAAGTTAAAAGTGATGATGAAGAAATACATGAAGATGAATTACAAATCATTGATTCACTTCTATCAGCACCTGGGAAAGAAGAAGACAAAGAAGGGCAGTCATCTCATGTGAAAGATACAATGGATCAGTTGGATGATGTAGCAGAAATGGAACCAAGTATAACTATCACCTTGGTAATACATGATGATATGAGTGAAAATTCTAGAGTGGAGGCAAAGTTGCATGAGTCAAAGCCTGACACATCACTGGCAAGTCTGATAACTACATATGTCAAGGACTCAAAGTGAATAAAGACCAATTATGGGATTTGTAGCATGTGAAGATGTAACAGAAAAGGGGGCCTACCAAGAGAATTTTATGATGTTACCTTTCTATTACATAAAGTTTTGTCTTTTTTTGTTAAGAAAAATATAAAGTTTGTTGCATCTCACATTATATAAGTGAGATTCTAGGGCTAGAGAAGGGTCCAATTTCTAATGTATTTTAGTTTTATACTTAGGATGTTTTTGGTCTAGTCTTTGAGAAAACTTTATAATGTATCTTCTCTGCAAAATTTTTGAGAATACATTAATGTTGAGTAATCCTTGTGTTTCTTTCTAGAGTCATTCTAAGTTTAATACAATTGTATACAATTTTCAAGGAAAATTACTACAAATTTGAGATGTCCCCATATCAATTCTTGTTGAATTTTGTCTCCTTCATTGTTACCTAGTTATTTTGAGATTGTGTGAGTAAAGCTTGTTCAATTCAATGCAATTCATTTAGGTTGTATGTCAATTCATTATTGCTATTAATTCAATGAATTAAGTAAAGGCTTTGATGAATTTGATGGGATTGTTGTGGTAATAGAAAGGATGTCAGTAAGAATGAATTCCAATAAGAATAGTTGATAATGTCTAATGTAATGCAACAAATTAAATCTATAAATTGCAATTGACTCTAAATCCCCAATGGAATAGGCACTAATCAAATTAATTCAGTCTACAGATAGGTATATCATGAATAAGGACCAAATCTAAAATCACAATCAACTTTATTTTACTTTTCTTGAAAATTTTCAAAGGTGGGCAGCACTTGTTTGCATGAAATGTTTTAGCCTTAGTTAGCCACTTTTGTTGGGAATACTTCCAAATCTATAGAAGAATTGTGACCAAATCTACTATATGGGATGTATTTTATCTAAAATGTCAAAGTCATGCATGTGTCTGAAGATAGAAGATGAGAATCAGAATGAAACTAATATAATTCTCATAAAATAGCATTTAGTTTGAATCATCCCCTAAGTATACCCACCCTAGTTTTGCAGAGCCTAGAGAGTAGAAAACCATCCTTGGTTTTGGTTAAGTTGGGTCCAAATGGTTTTCACATGTAATTTTTAATAGAAATTGGCTAATCCTTAGGTTGTGTGAATATTATCATTTTGGTATTGAGCATTTTGTTGTTCAATAGTTTCTTAAAACACCAACACCTTACACACTCATATGAATTTTAGGGTTTTGTCCTCCTTAAGAAGATTAGAAGACTTAGGGTTAGGTATGAATCTATGGCTGAGATTCATCCATTTTTCTAGTAAATCCCTCCTATTTTCTAATTGGCTACATGTAATTGCATAGGGAATCTTCATACATATTCATCCTTATCTTCAAAAGATCATTTTCTTTCCTTTGGTCAACTGAAAAATGGTTTACATAGTTATTTGTGCAATCACAAATAAGTATGTCCAATTTGTGTTGCTCGACACTTGAAGTTACTAATGCTTGGCACATACTATAATTATGTTTCTGACTCAGCACCTAAACTTCTTAGCATCTACTATTTACTTGGCACTTGAATCACTCGGCATGGTCTATCTGCTTGACACTTGAATGACTTGGCACACATTGCAACTCGACATGGTCCTATATTTACATATTATACTTGGCATGTATTATGATTTTGGCATGAACTTGGTAAATGACTTAAGTGTGTTGACACTCAATTGTCAAAATCAATCTGAGATTAACAATCTCCCCCTTTGACATGAGTGTCAAAAACTCTTAATTGTACATAATTATCTAATCTTCTCAAGTATAATATATTCATAACTTGGCTTATATACAAAACTTCAAAATTGCAAAATTTTGTAATAGACTTTATACCTCAAAATTTTTGTAACTCCCCCGAGTTAATATGCCTATTTTGTATCCAAAATTTGTTCTCCTTTCTAAGTAGATTTGTCTCTTCCTAATACTCTTTGACTTCAAATGTGTTGATACTCTTTATCTGATATGCTTTGTTTTTGTTCTTTCTTTATTTATTTTGTTTGCTCCCCCTTTCATTATTCTACTTATTCTCAAAAAAATTCCCTTCTTTCTTATTTCATCTCCCCCTTGCTTATTTATTTCCCCCTTTTTGACACTTATGTCGAAGGGTTTATACACGTAAAGTGTATTTATCCAAAAATGATTTATGGAGTTCCATAATTATTTTTAGAATAGCATCCCAATTGTCACATGCAACATCCAATGACTTTATTTGGATTGCTATCTCTGCTGCAAGGTGAACTAGTCTATCTGATGTAGAAATATTAGGATCTTTCTTCAACAAAGTTTTTGCATATCCTAGTTCTTTATGGAGTATCTCCATATGGGGGGTAAGGGAGGCTTGGATATTAGTCAACATGGCTCTTATATTAGCATGTTCTACTATTAACACAACTAGTTGACCCTATAATTGAAGCAATGAGTGAAAATGCTTCTCACTCAGAGTTGGGTTTTGAGGTAATTGCATACCTAAGACTTTTTAATTTCTCTCCAAACTCAGAATTCTATGGCTTGTTTCTTGAGTGAAGAGTGTGGGATCACACAGTTTGGTGAATAATGAGAATATGTTCTCAAGTACCTTCTTCACTTTCTCAATTCTTGTAGTCAATTCAACTTGCATCAATGCTATGTCACTAGATATCTTTTCATTTACTTTTCCTTGAAATTTCCTTTCAAACCATTCCAAAATTTTGGCATTAGTGTCCTAGTCTTCATTATTCACCTGTTCTACAATTTATGCTAACTATTTTGATAGTGGCTTTGATTCTTCAAGTGTTGGAAAGCTAAATGTATCTAAGAAGATGTCTTTGATTTCTTGTAATGCTTGCCTCTGTCTATACTCCTTTCTGAGTATTTCCTAATTTTTCTTTTTTTCCAAGGCTTGTTACATTATGCATATCTGTTCTAATGTTATGGTTGCATAATCATACCTAGTTATCACTATTTCTTCATCTAAAGTTACATCTCCATAGTGAATTGCCTTAGCAACCTTAGAGGAACTTGAGCCTGGTGCTAAGATCTGTAGTGGTACAGCTTCAATGCTCGGCTCTTAAAGGACTTTTTTAGGAGTGCCAGATGTTGGTAATGTTACCAATACTAGAATGGCCTCTTGTTCCTTCTCATTTGGTATGTCCTTACTTTCTTCAAATCTACATCCATCAATCACAATTATATAAGTTGCACCTTGTGGTTGTGTTGTAGGTATAGATGTGTCTTTCTATCCTATTTTCTATGTTGTGGTTTCCTTTTCCACTTCTTTTGTAGTCTGTTGTTATTCAACCAAATCAACTTTAATTGTTGTATCAATCTTTGTTGATGTGTCTACTAATGTTTGTATTAAAGGTTGAGCACTAGTAGCTAAAGGGGTGGTTCCTGTGCATTCATGTTATCCCTTGTAATGTCACCTACTATCTTCTAAAGTTCATCAACACTAACCAATACTGGATTTTCACAAAATCTATCTTGTAGTGTGGATTGATCAAGAATCTTCTTTAGGTGTTTTGCAGTTAAAGGATTGATGTTCTGAGCAGAGACATCCTTAATAGTTATAGTTTATGCAAGCATGATTGTGTCATGTGGAGGGATCATAATAGGCATTTGTGTGTCTTTCACACTCTATTCTTCTTGATGCTTTTCAGTTGTAGCCATGTCATCCTTTTCCTTTTGTGTCTCCTCCATGAGAGTATTATCTTTTTCAATTTCTTCCTTCTTGTCTTCGTCTTCATCTCCATTTTTTCTACCTTCAAATGGATCTTCTTCTCCTTCTTTAATAGTTGTCAATCCATAGAGTAAGTTCCACATTTGAGTGGATTTCTTACAACATCTTCAATATTGTTTTGAAGGATGCTAAATGTCCTGTATTTTGGTGCAAACCATCTACCATATTGCTTATTTTCTTTGACAATTTGTCCTTTTGTCAATTTTGGCATCACCTAGGCTAGTGTGGATTCTTTAATTTGTTTCTCCAGGTTTAAACAATAATGCCAATTATTTTCAAAAATAGTATACAAATCCTTAGGCATTGTATTATCTAATTCAAGTGGAGTGTTCTTGAATTTATACATCATTGCATATGTTGATTCCTCAATCAAATTTTGCTTCTCTACCAGTTTCCCAAAATTAATATTTTTCAAACCTATCAAATTTGCATTATTCTTAACATTCTCATAGATATTTCTAAGATCAAATTTTGGTGTGTAACTTACCACTCTAAACTAGTTTGTATCTTCAAATTATGTTCTTTCATCATCAGTCTCTGGTTATGCAATGTATTTTCTTCATTTTTCCTTCTATACTAGGCCCTTTTGTTCAATATCCTTTGTCTTTTCTTTGGCTTGCTCTTTGGCCTTTTGTGTAGTGTCCCTTGTTCTTGCCCTAGTTTTTGGTGTTCTTGGCTTTGCTAGGCTAGGCTTAGCAATCTTTTTGCCTTTGTTTTTTCCATAGGTTGAGCCTTGGCCTTTCTTTTCTTAGGTTCTATTTTTATTGGTACTTCTTTGGTTTTCTCTTCCTTAACACCTTCCTCTTTAATGTCCTCACCCATGCCTTAGGTCAAAGCTAGTGGTTATTGGGCTTGTTAATATTCTTCCTCTTCATCATCTTCTTCTTCCTCTTCACCTACACCTTCTCCAAATTTTGCCTTTAATTTCTCACCAATTTGTCTTTCTTCTTCTTTGTGGAGGCTGGCTTTAACTCCATTTCAACTTTGGATTTCATAACATCATAGTTACCAAATATCTTGGAACTTTTATCAATCTCCTCTACTAGGAGTGCAGTGATGGTAGTTGAGGCTTCATCCACATTGATCTCATATCCTAAGGGTCTTAGCCATCTTACCCTTGGTACAATAGCTTGTATGTATGTGTAATCAATATCTACAAGAAAATTTATGTCATTGTAGTATTGTGTAACTAAAGAGATAGGTATCCTCATCCTCTACTTCATAGACTTCTTGAAGTCTTCAAAATAGCTTTTCATAACTATTTCAAAGTTCTCACCCATCTACTCAATATATTCATTGATCTGTATAGCCACTAATCTGTTTGTCTTCCAACCTATTTTACCAAAAGATGGGAATTCATTTTGTACATAGAAAAATATGAACACAAGCATTGAACCAAATTTACATTGTGCACTTTTTTTCTTCCTAACTGCTCCAAGATTTTCCATTATTTGTTGTAATTGAAGCTTTGTAAGGTCATAAGTATGATCTTTCTAGACAATTTTGTAGCAAACATCAACTGCAATGTAGGGTACACTATTTAGCCTACTTGACTAATAAAATTTATTAGAAATAACCCTAATTGCAAAGTCAAGTAGTGGGTCTATGATGGTATCTATTGTCATTCTGTGCTTATTCCATTTTGCACCTGTGTTCTTCTCAATTACCTCTTTTAAGTCACTTTGTAGGGTATTTGGCCAATCTAGGGTTGGAAAACTAGTCACCCTATGAACAATTCTTTTTGAAATCTTGATTGATCCTCCTTCCAACCATAGACATCCATCGTGTATCTTTCTTAACACTATCTTGATCCATTTTGTTTTCAACATTGTGGGGAAGTCTAAGGCACAAGTCAAATCCTTTCTCTCAACAATCTTAAATGCTTCCTTCAAAATGTCATTTTCACATAAGTTATCATAAGCTTGCCTTATTTCCATATCATGTATACCTCCTACTTTGTAGTTGTAACATTTTTTACGTCTTGAACCATTATGACCTTATGTGGATCATGGATAATGCACCTAACGGATCTTGTTTATAAGCAATGTCTAGGATGGCTTTAAAATTTGGTTGTTTGACCTCATTATTGACTAATTGGACATCAATAACTTCTTTCTCCTTTTCATTCTTTGAATTGGAATCCATTTTGTCAAACTAGGGTTTAACAAATTTCAAACTACATAACTCAGCTTATGAAGAATACCTTGAAAATTAGATGAAGTTGGATCATTCCTAGAATCAATGCAGTTGCTTCAAACTTGGTTTTTGACTCACCTTCTACTCTACTTTCTCTCACTTGAATTCATAATGACAAAAAATAGATGAGAATGGACCATATACCCTTCAAAACTTTGCATTTAATGCTTGGTGCTTGTATAGTTTTAAACTTGGCATCAACATGATTTCTATTCCACTTGGCATGTATAGAGATTTCCATCACTCGGTAGCTACTACGGACTTGGCTCTAATTGTCTTTGACTAGCAGCTTAGCACTCACTAGTATTTTATTCAAAATTCACAAGGAACTTTTCATGCTTGGCAATAACATGAAAACTTAAATATTTAACCCTAAACTTTTCACAACATCTTTGCATCTTTATTCATGTTAATGTAGTCTTTTCAATGCTATTTTATTTTTGGAACTGATGTATGATATAGTACTTAAATATCAATCCCACATACATCTTATTTGCTTAGTTTGATGAGGTGTGACCACTTGACCCTTTGGGAGAAGTGATTCCTTCTCCATTTGATGTATTGCCACCATCTTTCTTCTTCCATGTCTTGTTCATCTTAGTCTTGATGTATTCTACATCTATCTTGCCTTTACCTTTATCAAATTCACAACTTGGTCCCTTGGATCTAATTGGACAATGTTTACTAATGTGACTAGTCTTCAAATAGTTGAAACATGTTGTTTGACTCAACCACCTCTTGTAATTACCACTGAAGTGAGTCCTAATGCAGTTTTCAAGTATATGTCCATATTCCTAACAATAATGATAGCTATATCTTGTATTGTAATCCCAATTATAAGATTTTTCATAGCTTCTTACCTTTGTTGGCTTGTTTGATGACCATGTGGACTTGGATCTACAATCAAAGGCTCTCTTTTCATACTTGTAACAATTGTAGCAATATCCTTCAAATCTTGGTGCATGCATGGTTATGGTTCTACATTCATGTGTCTGCTGACCTTGTTTGTTGCACTTATGACAATGAGTCATGTTCTTAGGCTTAGTATTCTGATTTGCATTCTTGCTCCTACACACATTAGCAGTATGTCCTTTCTTACCACAACTATGACAAGTAGGTTTGGAGTTCTTACCTTAGTTGTTCCTTTCTTCAACAACTTGGGATGATTCTCCTTCTTCAATGCTTGTGTAGCCTAATCCTGGTGCATCATTATTGGATCTAGGGGATTTTAGCAATTGTTCAAAGTACTTGATAGCTTCAGTTGGCTTGTTAAAACTTTTAGAAATTTCTCTTTCTCTCTTTAGATCATTCTATAGTTGTTCATCTGCAATGTTAATGTAGTTATTTCAATGTCCTTGACATTCAACTCATGATGAGCATTCATCATTTGACTTAAGGTATCCAATTACATGTTTGAGATCCTGGATAGCTCTGTTGACTTTTCTTCTAATATGTTCACCAAAATTATTTTATCTTCTTCAATCATGGCCTTGTCTTCTATAGCTTTCTTCTTTTGTTCAGTCACTTCACACAACATTATAGCTTTTGATTCTTGCTCCAACTTGAGATTTTTTATTTTTTCAACTTGTGCTATATTCTTTTCCATTAGATATACAAATGCTAGATCAAATTCACTGGAGTTACCATCTTAAATATCTTTGTGGTGTCAATCTCTTTGTATTGTGTGTCATTTCCTGCTATAGCAATCTCTTTCCTTCTCTTCAAGAAAATCTTCAAAGCATCTCTAGCTTCATTTAGTTGATGTAGTATGAGATGTATTTCAATCTCCTAGCTCTCAATGGTCTTTCCCAACTTGTAGACTTCCAATTCAAGATCTTTCCTCTAAGCTACAAAGTTTCCCCTTCTAAGAGCTAGACTCTCATACTAATTATTGGAATTACAAGCAGGAAAGGTAAACTTCTAAGAGGGGGGCTGAATTAGTAGTTAAAACATGAACCCATAAAACTTTTCACCACTCATGCATCTCATGCATTCAATAGATAAACCAAAATAACATGTAGAGCACATACATCTAAATCATGTAAATATATAAGAAATCACACATTTGACACCAGATATGATTACCTAGAAACCCTCCAAAGAGAAGGTAAAACCAGGGTGGGGATGACACCCACAACTCTTCACTACTGCAGCACTAAAGTGTAGCCAATTAAGGTTACAATGGTTTGGCCATGAATCATGATCTACCCAGTGAAAGGCCTACCCTATTAAAGGCTTACAAGGACTATCAAGTCCCACCTTGTTAGAGGATTTCAACACCCTATTAGAAGTGTGTCTAGCTAAAGGACTTCTAAACATCCACTTGGAATGTCACCCTGTTAAAGGATTTACATCAGTCTGTTAGGACTACCTCACCTAGGAGATTTAATTAAAATCAACTGTTAGGATGTTTCAGCATAGATCTTGTGATTTTCTCTGGTTTCCTAATTAAAGATAAAATCTATATAGTGTTCTTGATCCTTCCTAATTTGATGTGACAATTATTGTATGCTTTTGTTCTTGTTCTCCTCCAACTAATTCTACAATTCACTCTCTATAACTTCTAAGTCTCCATGAATGCTTTGTTTTCACATGCAAACTTCTCTATTCTTCTCCTTCAATTTCTTACACACTCATATGAAGTTTAGGGTTTCATCCTCCTTAAGAAGACTAGAAGACTTAGGGTTAGGTATGAAACTACGGCTAAGATTCATTCATTTTTTTGCTTAATCAATCCTATTTTCTGATTGGCTACATGTAATTGCATAGGGAATCTGTATACAGATTTTTCCTTATCTTCAAAAGATCATTTTATTTCCTTTGGTCAACTGAATAAAGGTTTACATAGTTGTTTTTGCAATCACCAACAAGTATGTCCAATCTATGTTACTTGACACTTGAAGTTACTGATGCTCGGCACATACTATAATTTTGTTTTTGACTTGGCACTTAAACTGCTCAGCATCTATTGTTTACTTGGCACTTGAACCACTTGGCATGGTCTATCTGCTCGGCACTTGAGTGACCTGGCACACATTTCAACTTGGCATGGTCTTGTATTTACCTATTATACTCGGCATGTATTACTAGTTTGTAATGAACTTGGTAAATGACTTAAGTGTTTTGACACTCAATTGTCAAAGCCAATCTGAGATCAATAGTACTATCATCATTTGAGCTTATACTTGCTTCCCATCTTGTCCTTTAGGCACATATTGTGTATTTTGTGCATTTGAAGGTCTTGGTTGAGTATTTACAACATTAATTTGTTTTTGTGGCTTAACATCAGGTTGTTGTCCCTTAGAAATTGGTTGTTGTACCTTAACAACTAATTTTTGAGCCTTATCAATCTACTATTGATCATCTGCAACCTTGGCTTTTGACCTTGTAATTACTGTTATAAGTCTCCAAACTTGGTTTAGATCAAAATTTTTTGCTATGACAGCCTCAGCTTCATTAAAGTAGTACCAGGGTTACCTTGTTGTATTTGATCATGTTGAATTTCTTCTTGAATAGTTATTTGTTGTCCTTTGAGAGAATCCTACTTTCTTGCTCCAAGTGCATGTGGAAAATCAAGCCAAAAGTGACTAGCATTACAAGTATTAAACCACTCCTCATCTTGTACATAGTTGTTTTCCAACTCTTTAGAAGTACTAGGAGTTGCATAATTGTAAGATTGACAATCTCTTTGACCATAGTTTCTTTGTTGTCCTTGAGCTTTCATTCATTAATTTGAACCTAAAGCTTTATTTGATTGCCTCCTTTGTTGATAAGAAACTTGAGGAGGCCTATTGTATTGGCCTTTTTGCCTCTTCAAATTCATTATTTCATTCCCATATGTTTGCAAAGTTCTCATCATGTTGTCACTTTTCTCCTTTAACTCCAAATTCAGCTCTTTTAACTCTCTAATAGGAGTTGTAGCAGCATGTTCCTCTATTATCACTTGTGTATTAAATGTTGGTAGTGCTATAAAAGGTAGAACAATAGCTATTGGTGGTACAAAAGCTAGTACAATTGCTTGCATTTCTGCAAAATAAGGCATTGGAGGCTAAGGAGGTAACTTACCAACTTGTGTCAAGTTGTTTTAAGCTCTAACAACTATGTCAAATGCACTAGGAAAAGTACATCCTCCCATGGATTGTATCATTACTAAAATATCACTATTAAAAGCCTTTAGATAAAATAAAAAATGCATAAACATTATAAGGTTTAACATATGCTAAAATTATATTCCATGTTTGCTGAAAATGAAAATTAACATTAGAAATATGCTAATTAGGGTGCATTTTAATAGTAGTTAGTTGCTCAACCAATGAAAGATTATTTGATTTGTCCTCAAACTTACTGATAAATATAGTTCCCAACTCATCCCATCTAGCAATTGAATTTACCACTAAACCTCGTAACTAGACTAATGCTTTACCGTTGAAAGAAGCTGCCAACAAATTTTAAGCTACATCCTCATGAGTAAATTGATGTAATCCACAAAGTGTGGCTACATCCCTCATATGTTCAAATACTAAAACATAATTTTCACCAATAAAAAATAGTAAACTTTTTAATGTTGTTGGTGGAATATCATGATGAGTAGCAATTCATGTAGGACTCCCAGCATCACAAGCTACAAATGGAAAAGTTTAGGCCATTTGATGAATTGGTGGTACTTGTTGTTGAACTAAAAGTAGTAGTAAATATTGGTTAGGATGATTTACCTTTCGCTGATATGTTTTTTAGATCTTGAACAACAATTTTTGTGCCACTTATAGACACTACAGAAGAAAATCGATCCCTTGGTGGTTCCTAAAAGATGGGTAATTCAGATATGAAATCATTAGGAACATTAGAATCTTTAAGAAAATTGATATCTTCATCAATGACCCTAGGATCCTCAGAATTTTCAACTTGATGTAGGATTTTCAAATGTAGAGAAATTAGATCCAACTAATGAAGAAGATCTTCCTCTTGAAGCCCATGGTGTTCTTTCTCCTCTTGTTCATCGGTTTCCTCTTCTACCTAGCTACAATTCCTTATATATAAATCCTTATTTATTTGATCTTGTTGGATTCTTCATTAAAATAATAATTAAATTTGAAACTTAATCTATAATGAACTTTCAAAACAAAGTCACCAAGTTTTGTAAAATACCTTCAAAAAAGTTGGAAGACTGTTGTTAACACCAAAAACAATAGTAAAATCAAGTAATTTAGAGAATTGTGAAGCTGTTCAGGTCCTATCAAGTGTACCAAAAACTATTATCAATCAAGATTATGCATTTACCAAGATCAAATATCTATATACCCTATTGGAACATGGAAATACTCTCAATTTTTCGGTAATCCTATGGTGAGAGTGAATCTTCGAGATTAAAAGGTTAGTTCCTTTTTGGTATCACCTAAAAACTTAACTTGAATGTAAAAAAAGGGATGAGAAGTGAATAATAATAATGAATATTAAACCTAAATGAGGTGATACACCAATGATTTGTATGAAACTTTAATAAAATTAGTGCTAATTACCCAAGATACTAATGATTCACAATACCCAAACAAGCATGCAATTAGAAAAAGTGATTATGTACAAGGACCCAGAATCTTTTTCTTTGAAAGGAAAACCTAGGCTTTACCAATTTTTGGCACAAAGAATAAGGACACAAACAAAGACCTACAATCACGAGTATCAAGATTCAAATATGAAATAAGGAATATAGCTTGAATGAAGGATGAATACAACATAAAAGAAAAGAACCCACAATATTGCATGAGAATCAATGAGAATGACACTTTTTGGGTTTCTATTTGCATTTTTACTCATCAATTTTCAATTACTATAGCTTCAAATATCTGTGTGTACGTAATATTTTTAATGAAAGTTGAAAGAACCTCTACTTTATATTATTGTCGTGATGTACAAATTGAAAGAGAATAGAAAATCATTTTGATGCATTGAGTCACAATTCATTATCTTAAAGATTTGATTCGTTTTCCCTTTCCTTCATACTAATTTTATCAATCTTAGTATTCTTCAATTTAATATGTAGTTTCACATTCAATTTTGTTCATATGTTCATGCTAGTGATATTTCAATGTTGTTTATTGATGAAATTATTATTTCATTTTGATTTACTTTAAATGATTCTAATAAAAATAATATAAATATATGGTACCATTCATTTAAAGCTCTTTAATTTTTAATGCCTCCTTTATCAAAATATGTCCCATCTATATATCTTTTACTCCTGTGTTTAAGTTACGAGTTTGTGTGCTATTAAAGCTCCCTTTAATATTGATTGGATAATGTGATGAAAGTTTAGCCTTTGATATTAATATTAAAGTTTTTTATATCAACAAATATCTCAAGGAGTTGAAGACTTGTCTTCCTATTTCCTTTAGAATTGTGTGGAAAATAGTAAGATCGTTTCTTTCTTTTCCTTGTACATATACTATGAAGCTTTGTTGATATTTTCTATATGCATGATCATATTGTGTATCTTACTTTACATATTCAAATTTTTAATAAATATATATTAATGTATCTTCTGTAATTGAAAAGATACTTTGGCTATGAGCATCCATGCCAAAATGAAATAGACTCCAATGTTAAATTTTCCTTGATTCTTTTCACTCCAATTTTGTTGTCATTTATTCTACATTTGTTGTATTAATATATCTATTGTAAGATAAACTAAACTTGAAGATTTTTTTTATTGCAATAATTATTCTAATGAAAATTCAAATACTCCAACTTTAGGAAAATATTGCTAACATTTCACTCCTTCCTACTATGTGGATTTTTCTTGTAAATAATCCTATTGTTGATCTCTAAGCCTTGTTTCCTATTGGTTTCCAATACTTAGTCATTTTCTAGGTAGTGTTGGTCAGTCATCACTATGACCAAGCCATCCAATGAAGGTCGAGATACATTGACTTACTTATATTTTTACTATATGCCAAACAAGTCAAACGTTGTTGAGCACCCCATTGTAGACCTGGTCACAATATATGTCGAGTGAAACATATGGAGACTAAGTGATGTAAAGATAGTTATTTTGAATGAGTCAGTATTTGTCAAGCATATGGAAGCTAAGGGATAGCATGAATGTTAGTTATGTCTGAGCCTCGGGATATGCATTTCCAAGTAAACCAATTTTGGCATAGGTATTTGTAATGGCACAAACACTTATGTAAATCATTTTGGTTGACTTATATGCAATATTTATTGATTGTAGAGATAGATAAGGAGATATTTACACTTTTTTTTAGAGGGCATCAATCCCTAGGAAGGAAGAGTAACCAATCTATAAATTAGAAGGACTAAGGAGCAAAATAGTAAATTCTAGATCATTGATTATGATCTAAAATCTTCCATAATTGTCTATTTAAGAAGAGACCAAACTCTAAATCAATGTGGGTGTGTGAAGGAAGATTGTGAATGTGCAATAAAGGCTAAGGATAGAGCAAGGAAGGATAAGTTTTATAAAGTGAACAAACATAGAAATCTAGCAGTGAAGGAAAGAACAGAGAAAATCAGATAAGGAGCTCAAAGTCAGACAAGGTAGAGAGAAGATCTATAATCAACTTCATAAGGAAAAATTTAAGGATCAAGTACTAAGACATTATAACTAGTGTATTAGGACAAAACTCTTAACAAAGTGGTTTAAATAGACCTGGTTAAATCTCCTAACAAATTTCTTACTTCAGTGTAAGTTTAAATCCTTTAATCAAGGTAGACTTAACAATCTTGTAAAGCTCTTAAAAGGGAAGACCCCTCACAGGGTAGATCATCAAAAGGGAACAACATTATAACCCTAATAGAAGAACTTTATTACTACAATAGTGAAGATTTTTGGGTGTCATCCCCACCCCAATTTTACCTTCACCTTGGAGGGTTTCTGGGCAACCAAAATATTTGTGTTATGTGTTTACATTTTCATGTTGATGGATATCATACATAGTTATATTTATTTCAGTTCATGATTATATGGTATATAATCTACGATATGAGATGGATTAGGAGTGAATTCAATTAATTTGTTATTTTGTTCAAGGAGTTAAAAGTTTTATAGATCCTGATTCACCCCCCCTCCCCCACACTCAATATCTTGCTTCCCAATACGACTTCCAATAGTTATTATGGTTATTTTGGATGAAACCCATAATTTGTTTTTTGATATTCTTTTTCATTTTTGTAAAATATGTGAAACAAAATTGCTCTTCTTTTTTTCAACTACTTTGTCTATCTTTGTTACACTTAACATTGTTGTAGCTAGCTCTTTCAAGATCAATATGACTCTATGAAAAAAAATGTTCTCCCTTAATTTAATAATTAACATTTTAAATAAATAACATTAATGCTTAATTTCACTAATATAATAATCATTGCTTGCACATTGCATAATGATGGAAGTGACTTCATTATTTTCTTGCTATCATTTTTTCTTATATTGATTTAAACTCTCCATTTACGTGATTTCAAGTTATATTGTAGTTACTTGTTTCAAAAGGTTTAACTATTTGAAGTTCATTGTTTACTTTTTCTTGAAATCTAATGCAACATTCATGTATCTATAATTTCTTATTGTTTGTGTTCATTAGGCACCTCATAGAGATATCATGATTCTATATTTTAATTTACAATTTTTCTTAATTTTCTAGGCATGAACCCTCTATTTCCTTGCAACCTTTATACCTTTGTGTCTATGATAACATATAGAGAAATAACTTTACATGTGAATCCTTCTATTGAACTCATGGTTGTAGCTACTTGTATTTCTACTCAAGAGTTGCTTACTTCTTATGCGTGACTTTGATTTATTTCTTATGTTGTCACTTTTGAAGTACATGCCAGATCTATACTTTTCATAAATAGCATGATATAACAATGATGAAATTATTTCTAACATTAATTTTTCCTTCTCTTCATATTTGTTCCAATGTTGAAATCTTTCATACTAGAAGAGCTTAGTCAAAGAAGAGTACCTTAAAATCATCTGATAATTGAAGCTTTACTCATCTTTAAACATGTTGACCTCTTCCTATTAAATTTTACTAAACTTGCATGTCTGAAATATGAAAATTCCTCCTTAATTTTATGTATTTTCCTTCAATAGTCTCCTCATTATCTTTAGTCTTCATCCATTCCTCATTCAACCAGAAGGTTCCATGCTTGTAGTTTATGCATGCCCATTCTATGATCTCATTGGTGTCTTCAATCAACTACTTTGGCTCAACTAGAAAGTCACATATCTAGAATTAAGTATGCCCCCCTCAATAGTATCCCCAAAATCTTCAGTCTTCATATCTATATCTGCATATAAAACAAACTTAT